>JAZGTK010001607.1:0-37944 GCA_036877625.1 Ambastaia sidthimunki | reverse complement strand
GTGTTTCAGAGTGCATAAAAGCTGATAGCGTTTCCCATAGCGTTTCGACGCAGCGTCTCGTTCCCTTAGGGAACCAGGGTTACATACGTAACCTGAGACGATTCTTCCTTTTTTATTTATCTGCACTGACTTATTACAAACAAGCTAACACCAAATTATTATACCACTCCAAACAGGTGGGCTGTAATATACTTTAGTGTTTCATGTAGTATTGTTATGCTAGGCATTTTAAACTCACTAAAATGTTCAAGCACAATTTCACAGACACAGAAAGGGGAATGAGATAGGGGTGCTATTGTTATTCGGGTGGGTAAATTGCATATCATACGACAGTGGACAAAGAGACAAAATATTGATGTTAAACCTCCTAATTCTAAACAGCTTTGCCTCTAGACAATTTGCCTCCTAGTACAATTTGTGATTAATTATGCTGCCTTGGTAACACCCTTTAAACTGGTTGGTAATGCTTAGGGATAGGCGTGGTGGGGGCGCTCTGTAGCTTCTCCTTTTGACTAAAGTGATAGGGTTAGTTTTATGGTAACCAAACTTGGTACATGTATTATTCTTATCAAGCTGGACAACTTTCAAAATTACATTCATTAGCTCCACCCCATGGAAAGCTGTCCATTTTGGATTGCATTGTGGATTTTTGGTCAATTCCAGGCTCTGAATTTTTAAATAGTCCTCCTATGCCAAGACATTGAGGATGCCAAGACATTGAGGATTGCAAAGGGATTTTTGATATCTCAAACAGTGTTGCCATGGCAAGGCAATAAATTAACAGCACAAAACAGAAACAGGAATTGGCTCATATCTGCTGCGTGAATTGAGTGATTTAATTCAAAATTCAGTTGTACGTTTGTTCCTAAGCACTGATGACATAGATTTGGCTATTGTGAGTCACAGTTGCTTAAAACATTGTTAAAAAGAGTCATTTTAAATGTACCCAAGTCGCTTCATAGTTGGTCAGAAAAAAGAAGAGATATTGATATACTTTTATAATATAAATGGCTGTCTTTTGCATCGTATTTCATTTTATTGTAAATACAGTGATTATTATTATATATGATTTGTCAACGAGCTAACTATTCAAGGTAGCCATGAATGGCAGATCCAAATGCCGAGCCGTCCGCTAAGCTCCTGGCAGATATAAGGTATAATAGTACAGCAAGGTTTAAGAAATCCTGAGGTTGTGGAGAGATAATAAATATAATTATTTGTTACCAGGCAGATGTTAATTGAAAAAGTACACAGTAAGATCAATGTTTCAATCGTACTCCTTTTGAAAAGGACCCTGCTGAAGCTGTAGATGTTTTGTCGTGTGGGATGATCACACCGGTGCAGGGACAACTTTATGGAGGACCTAGGTCTCATGATGGTCTGCCAAGAGCTGGATCCACTTAGAAGCGGGCTGATCTAAAGCTCCCCCGGGAGGAAGCCCCATAACAGAGAATAATTAGCGTAGCTACTGTTCATAACATTTAAAAACATAAAACATCTTTTCTAGTCTAGTTTTTAGTCTAGATTTAAACTGCAAGAGCGTGTCTGTGCCCCTAGCAGCATCCGGAAGACTATTCCACAGTTTAGGAGCTAAATATGAAAAAGCTCTGCCACCTTTCGTGGACTTAATGATTCTAGGAACAACCAGGAATCCAGAGTTTTGAGACCGAAGAGCATGAGATGGATTGTAGCGAGAAAGAAGATCTGATAGGTACTTAGGGGCTATTCCATTTAAGGCTTTATATGTAAGCAATAATATCTTATAAGTAATACGAAATCTGATAGGCAACCAGTGTATGGATGACAGTATAGGGGTTATGTGATCAAATTTCTTTGACCTGGTAAGGACTCTTGCTGCAGCGTTTTGTACTAATTGTAACCAGTTTATTAGCGAGGCAGAGCAGCCACCTAAAAGTGCATTACAGTAATCCAGTCTAGTTAGGATGTTACGCAGCTTAATGATATTTCTTAGGTGGAAGAAGGCAGTTTTCGTTACAAACGTCACATGATTTTCAAAAGACAAATTACTGTCGAGTATGATGCCCAGGTTTTTAACAGAATTAGATGTGGTTACATTACATCCTTCTAATTTGAAATTGCAGTCTGAGAGTTGTTGTTTACTAGAGTTTGGCCCAATAAGTAATATCTCTGTTTTGTTTGAATTTAAAAGAAGGAAATTACATGTCATCCAATGTTTTATGTATTTAAAACAGTCAGAGAGTGTCGCTAACGTAGTGATGTCGTCTGGTTTTGATGTAATGTATAGCTGAGTGTCATCTGCGTAGCAGTGAAAATTTATCCCATGATTTCTAATTATCTTTTCGAGGGGCAGCATGTGTAATGTAAATAACAGAGGGCCTAAAATAGACTAATAAAAGACTAATAAAGAGATGCAACCTTTATCCGCCATCAGTAGTAGGTCATTGGTAATTTTGACCAGTGCAGTTTCTGTGCTATGGTGTGGTCTAAATCCGGACTGGAATATTTCAAAAATGTTATTCCTGTGTAGAAAGGCACACAGTTGCGAGGATACAACTTTTTCTAACATTTTTGACATAAATGGGATGTTTGAGATAGATTTATAGTTTGCCAGCTCATTTGAATTGCTGTGAGGTTTCTTTAAGAGAGGCTTAATGACTGCTAGTTTGAACAGACCTGGGACATGACCTAAATGTAGGGAGGAGATAATAATATTGAGGAGGAACTTATTGGCTGCTGGTAACAACTCTATCAGTAGTTTGGTTGGTATGGGATCTAATAAGCATGTTGTAGGTTTGGAAGCGGTGATAAAGCATTCCAGCTGTTCCTGAGGGGCAGTTACTAATAGGAGCGAATTTTTTGCTGAGGTTGTAGGACGCATATTGTTAATTGTTACATATGATTTCAATTTTTTCTGTGAAAAAGATCATGAAGTCATTACTGCTAAAGTTTGCTGGTACATTATCATCAGGTGGTGTTTGTTTATTTGTTAATTTTTTGGCTGCATATGATGACTCGTTCGTCTGGAACAATTTATACAACTCACTATTCGCTGTGCTCATAGAATGCAATCTTGCACTCCTACCACTCAATCAGCCATTGTCACTCCTCCCCAAATGCAATTATAACCTCCATAGCCCTCCAGAAACAACGCCAGAACCCATGCAACTAGATACCACCCGCTTGACTCCAACTGAAAGAAGACGCAGGTTATCATTAGGATTATGCCTCTACTGTGGAAAAGATGACCATCACATTAAAATGTGCCCTTTACATCCTCCTCGTTCAGTGGTGAGTGCGATCCAACCTACTCCTCCTAGAATGAAACCTCTTACTACCACTGCTATTCTTACTACCCGTAATGTGTCTGTGCCTGTTACAGTTCTCCTCGACTCAGGGTCAGTGGGGAACTTCATCTCTGGTAGCCTCGCCCGCCAGCTCCGTCTCCCGTCCACTGCCACAGAAACCTACAGTCCAGTCCATAACTGTGAAACCTCTGTGCAGAAAACATGTAAGTCGGTGTGTTGGACCCATGGAGCTCAATATCGGGCTGTTTCACAACGAATCTCTTCATCTTCTGGTTCTGGAGGGCTCCACAGTTGATGTAATGTTAGGACGTCCATGGTTGATGCAGCATGACCCTGTACTATCTTGGAGGTCAGGTGAAGTGCTAAAATGGGGTAAAGACTGCTTTAATAAATTCTTTCCTGTACTCACTAGTCCTGTTATTCGCACTTAAGAGTTATATCCCGTCTACACTACTTCAATAGAAACCTGATAATATTCCAGATAGCTATCAAAATTTTTTCGACGTCTTCTGTTCTAAAAGAGCCACCCAATTACCACCTCATAGACCATGGGACTGTGCCATCTATCTCATACCGGGTGAGCCAGTGCCCTGTGGCAAGATTTACCCCTTATCTCTTCCTGAGCAGAAGGCCATGGAAGAATATATCCAGGAGGCTCTCCAACAAGGTTATATCGTTCCTTGCTGCTTCATCCCCTGCTGCTTCAAGCTTCTTCTTCGTGGCTAAGAAGGATGGAGGCCTTAGACCTTGTATAGATTATAGAGCTCTAAACAAGATCACTGTTAAATTTAGATATCCCCTTGTCCCTGCTGCCTTAGAACATCTCCATGGGGCCTCTATATTCACCAAGCTGGACCTCCGCAGCGCCTATAATCTGATTCGCATTCGTGAAGGCGACGAATAAAAGACAGCATTCATAACACCTACTGGCCATTATGAATACAAGGTGATGCCCTATGGTCTCGTCAACGCCCCTTCCATCTTTCAAGACTTCATGCATGAAGTGCCCCGGGAGTTTCTCCATCATTTTGTAATTGTATATATTGATGATATACTCATACTCCCAGAGCTTGGCAGAACATCACCACCATGTTGTGGAGGTCCTACAGCAGTTAAGAAAGTACCAATTATACCTGAAGGCTGAAAAGTGTTCATTCCACCAATCCTCTGTCCAATTCTTAGGGTACATTGTCAACAAAGACTGTATCCACATGGACAAGGGGAAGGTGGAAGCGATTACCTCCTGGCCCAGACCCACTACAGTCAAAGAGCTCCAAAGATTTCTGGGGTTTTCAAACTTCTACCGTCGATTTGTAGTTAACTACAGCTCTGTCACCAGTCCTCTAACCAATCTACTTTGTGGCAAGCAAAAGTCTCTAGCCTGGAACCCTGAAGCCACGGAAGCATTTTCTAACCTCAAGAAAGCCTTTACATCTGCTCCTCTCCTCGTACATCCAAATCCAGAACTCCCTTTTATTGTGGAGGTGGACGCCTCTACTACTGGAGTTGGGGCCATCTTATCTCAGCAGCAGGGAACACCACCTAAACTCCACCTATGTGCCTTCTTCTCAAGGAAGCTCAGCCCGGCGGAAAGAAACTACGACATAGGCAACAGACAACTTCTTGCCATCAAGCTGGCCTTAGACGAGTGGAGGCACTGGTTGGAGGGGGCAGCTGATCCTTTCTTGGTTCTAACCGATCATAAAAATCTGCAATACCTCTGAGATGCTAAACATCTGAACCCACGACAGGCCAGATGGGCTCTGTTTTTCACTAGATTCAATTTCAAGATCTATCGCCCCGGATCCAAGAATGGAAAGGCCAATGCTCTATCACATATCTATGCACCAGACGAAGCACCGAAAGTCCCAGAGAGGATAATTCCTACTGAACTCATCTCCTGTCCCATACAATGGACCTCTCCTCCAGTTGCTTCCGATAACCCCCCTGCCACTCCGCCGGGCTGCCCTCCACATCTCCAGTATGTACCCAGAACTCAACGCATTTCACTTATTCACTCAGCGCACACCTCCTTGGGCACTGCCCACCCAGGGGCCAACGGAACTCTCTCGTTGCTACAAGATCGCTTCTGGTGGCCAAATATGGCTAGAGAGGTAAGAAGGTCCTTACTTGGATGTAAGGAGTGCGCCATCTCAAAGAGTTCAAAACACCTACCCGCTGGTAAACTTCTTCCTCTTCCCATTCCTAATCGACCCTGGTCACATCTAGGAGTGGACTGATCTACCTATTTCTAACAATAACACAGTTATCCTCATGGTGGTTGACCGGTTCTTGAAGGCCTGCAGACTTATCCCTCTTCCTGGCCTACCCACGGCTCTCCAAACTGCTGAAATCCTGTTCATCCAGGTGTTGAGGTACTATACATTCCAGAAGATATAGTATCTGACAGAGAACCTCAGTTTATCTCCCGGGTCTGGAAGGTGTTCTTCTCACTCCTAGGTGTGACCGTAAGTCTGTCTACTGGGTATCATCCTCAATCTAATGGTCAAACGGAGAGGAAGATTCAAGAGATCAGTCGATTCCTACGAACCTTCTGTCATGACCACCAGAACTCTTGGAACCAGTTCCTAGGGTGGGCCAAGTATGCGCAAAACTCCCTGCGTCAACCTACTGCTGGACTCACTCCTTTTCAGTGCATGCTCAGTTTCCAACCTCTTCTTTTCCCCCGGTCAGGTGAACCATCTGACATCCTGGCCGTTGACCACTAGTTCAGAGAGAGCGAGAGAGTCTGGGACGCAGCTCACCATCAGCTGCAGAGGGCAGTGCGCAGGCATCTTATGAAGGCTGACCTTAGAAGAGCACCTAATCCCACCTACACTCCAGGGCAAAAGGTTTGGCTTTCTACCAGGGACATCAAACTGCGCCTGCCCTGTTGAAAACTTCCCAGATTTGTTGACCCCTTCACCATCTTGGAGCAAATAACTTATAAACTTCAATTACCCCCTCAATACAAGATTCATCCCACATTTTATGTGTCACTGCTCGAACCCTCCTTCTGTTTCCCCAGAGCCTGAATCCCGCCGCTGTGGTGGGTCTTTGGAATATCTCGTGGACTGGGAAGGATATGGACCAGAAGAATGCTCCTGGGTTCCACGTAATGACATACTCGACCCCAGTCTTACGGATAATTTCCACCAAGCTCACCCTGATTGTCCTGCACCCAGAAGCCGCGGCAGACCACCACGACGCCGGGGTCGGCCCTCAGGAGCGGGCCGTGGAGGGGGGGTACGGTCACGGAGCGTTCAGGCTCGCCTCCCAATTACACACAGCGCACCGCCTCTCCTAAGTATTAATCACACACACCTGTTCCTTATTTTCACTCACTAATCGCAGCACCTTTATAAGCACCTCCTTTTGTTTCAGTCACCGTCCGATCTCGGTAACACACGCTACTGCTCTGTGTTTTACGGACTCCCTTCTCATGCTATCCATTTGGAAAATATTTACCTGTTTACTTACCTCCTGTGTCCTGTTTCTCCTAGTTGTGTCCAGGTGTTCTCTCCAGCCTGCTCAAGTGTTTCCTGGTTCCTGTTCCTCCCGTGTGCTTGAAACCTGAAAGGAGAAATCCACTATTTACAAGTCTGCTGTGATCCGTTATTCAATATAACGAACGTTATTCACCATATTCATTCTCCTGTTGTCGATCTCCTGTGGTTTCAATAAAATCTATTAACTTCACTTACCTCCTGTGTCCAAGTATTGTTACACTAGGATTGTTTTTGTTTTTCAATTTGTGCGCTAATATGTGCAGCCCTTGCTGTTTTTAGAGCCTTTTTATAATGGGACATCCTGTCCTTCCATGCTAATCTAAAAACCTCCAAATTCAATTTCCTCCATTTTCGCTCCAGGTTGCGGGTTTCTTTCTTTAGATTGAGAGTCGTGCTGTTGTACCATGGAGCTTTGTTTTTGTCTCTAACTTTTTCAGTTTTAATTGGTGCAACAGTATCAAGTGTACTGTTGAAGATGGAGTTCAATCTGGTTGTTAGAGTGTCTAAATCATTAGCATTTATGGGTGTGTTAAGAAGGTTAGAAACATCAGGCAGAATGTTAATAAATCTGTCTTTAGTATTTGGAGTAATGGTTCTGCCCAATCTATAGCGTAGAGCATTTCGGTTGACATCAGCTAACTTTATTACCCATGAAATAAGATGATGGTCTGTGATCTCATCACTTAGTGGTGAGATATCTATATCTATGGGGTATAGCCCATGCAATATAATTAGGTCTTTTGTGTGATTAGTCCCCGGCGCATCTACATCTACATGAATATTGAAGTCTCCAACTATTAATGCTTTATCAACAATCACCAGCAGGTCAGTTAAGAAGTCAGCAAATTCCTTCAAAAACGCAGAGTAGGGGCCTGGAGGTCTATACACAGTAACCAGCACAAAGGAGAACATAGATTTTTTCCTTATGTCTGGTACATTAATATTAAGCACCAGTAATTCAAAAGAGGTAAACCTGTGACTGTTAGTCTGTGCAACCCTTAGAAAATTACTATATATACTTGCGCCACCGCCACCACAACCCACCAGACGGGGCTCATATTTATAACAGTAGCCTGGCGGGGCAGATTCATTTAGACAGATAAAGTCATTTGGTTTGATCTATGTTTCAGTCAGACACAGTATGTCAAAACTATTGTCTGAGATTGTTTCATTTATAATAACCGTCTTTAATGTGAGTGATCTTATATTTAAAAGCCCAAGCTTTACGTAGTGTTTATTTTCTGTCGTGTTCTTTTCTGTATGAATTGAAATAAGATTTTGTCTAGTTATTGCTGCGTGTTTATCTTTTTGCCTCACTGACTGGGGAACAGACACAATCTCTATTTGTTTAACCAAACATACATTTTAAGTATTTGATTGTAGAGAACAGCAGCGGCTAAAAGTAGAAGGTGAACTTACCAGTCATATTGAGCAGATGGTCCTGGTGATATTATCTGATAATAGAGCTGCTCCGAATCGGCTGGGGTGCAGGCCCTCAGGACGGTAACGCCTCGGTCGCTGCCAGAAAAGATTCCAATTATTTATAAAGAGTAGTTTCTGTTCATTGCACCAAGAAATTAACCATTGATTTAGTGCAAAAAGTCTACTGAATCTTTTGTTTCCTTGTCGATAGGTAGGAAGTGGTCCTGATACGATTATCTTTGTTGAAGAGGACGAGCAGATCATGAGGCCTGCCTCTCGAGAAGATCATTAATCAGCTTCTGCACTTTTTCGAGTTGCAGCTGAACAAGTCATCACCTGCACTCAGAGGTAGACAGACATCTGAAACATTAGCCATAGTTATAGTTATGGGATTCCTGTAGCTCAACTGGTAGAGCATTGCGTTAGCAGTGCAAAGGTTGTGGGTTCAAACCCAGGGAATACAAGTACTGATAAAAATGTATACCTTAAAGTTGCTTTGGATAAAAGCGTCTGCCAAATGAGTAAATGTGTCATTTGTTGTTTTTTTGCCTTGCTTTTTTGTTACTTTTTCTTTTCTTAGATCACTTATGGCTTAAGTCACAGCCAAAAAGATATTTTTGCAAACATTAATCAATCTGCATGAAGCACCAAATGGCATTATGCTTTGTATGCTTTTTTAAGCTTATCATAATAAGAACAATGATAGTGTGATGTATGAGAATATGACTGAAATTGAAATGTTGAATGTAAGAGAATAAAGACATTTCCTTTTTTTGTATTTTTTGTAAGGGAGACAGGTTAAGTGATTGTATTTACTTTTGGGGGTATGACAGCTTAGCTATGGCATTAGAATTGCATAGGTAGGAAACTAAAGTATTTGTGTCGCAAGCTTGTGTAGCATTACTTTCTGACATATTTCTTCTCCTTTTTTTTCTGGACAAAACTTGTCTCATCCCGTACGGTTTGTCATAGATCCATGACTGTAAATATTCATGAATGAGGGGTCAAATCGATGGGCTTAGTAAGAAAAGGTGTGCTATGACTTTCGAGGGATCGGGTGTATGTTTTTAGGGTGTATGAAAAAAATAGGCGAAAAATTACCTAGACTTAACGTTTGGCTGAATGTTGTGACGTCATAGCTCATCTTTCTGGACGCAAGAAAATATTCGTAATGGAAATTATCATTTCATTAATAAATGTGCACGTACTTCATTCTTTCATGATAAAATAACGCGTCTTTATTTTTTTGAAGACGAAAAAAAATTTTTTTTTTTCATTCACGCACAAATGACTGCTGATGATTCCAGTCGGATCATGTTTATATGTGTATGTTTATAGGTGAGATAGGCTGCTGCCACGTGTTGAATTGTGACAGCTAAAATGAGAACATGCTTTATACAGGAAACCGAAAGTGTTTTACTTCATGCTTTTACTTTCGCTTTTAAAGCTCAATGTCTCATCTGAATAAACGAGAATATTCTACTGTGATTTCATCAGAGGTTTCATTTCTTTTTTACCTTGTCTTCAATGTCCTAAAGGAAAGTTTAGAGTGTTTTCTTCTTTAACTGAGCTACTGTGTGGATTTAAAGGTGTTATATTTTAGACTGATGGAGGACAGGTCGAGGCACATGCGACTGAGAGAATGGCTCATAGCCCAGATAGACAGCGGGAAATACGCCGGATTGAGCTGGGAAAACCACGAGAAAACCATGTTCAGGATTCCCTGGAAACACGCTGCCAAGCAGGACTACAGACAGAACCAGGACGCTGCGCTCTTTAAGGTGCGTGAAAACTTAAATTGCATACATTTGACAGATAAGCACACATTCAAAGAAAAAGGGGGAAGATAATAAAATATACTGAAAGTGGATTTATTTCAAATCAATATCTGACCAGCAAGACCAAACTTATTATGACTTGATTAATTATGAGGTCCATTTAGACCAGTTGATGTTTAGTTAAAGGCTGGCTATGTGTAATTTTTAATGTAGACTATTTCAACATCTTTAATTGAAAATGTGGGTTACTGTATTTATCAGGCATGGGCCATGTACAAAGGTAAATTTCAGGAGGGCAGGGACAAAGCAGATCCGTCCACATGGAAAACTCGTCTGCGTTGTGCCCTAAATAAGAGCACAGACTTCCAGGAAGTTCCAGAACGTAGTCAACTGGACATCTCAGAGCCTTATAAGGTCTACCGTATCCTGGATGATACAGGACGAGTCTCAGGTATTTAAAAAAAAAACCATTTCTGTTTTCCTTAGCCTCACCCACTTCACACACACATTTCATTTTCTCATTTATAGTAAATTCAAATTTAAGCCATAAAGGGATAATTCACCATAAAATGATAATTCCCTGACTGAGTTAGTTAAGATAGTCCATGTGATTACAGTGGTTCCACTGTACCTTCTACCAGGGTTACATGAACTATATTAAAGATGTCTGTATCACCTTTTTTGAGCTAATGCCTTATAATAAATTATATATATATATATTTATTTTTTTTTATAAGCTTTTGATTTACGCAAGAGAGCAATAAATGAGATAAATAGGAAGGCTTTGAATAAACCACTAGCTATTATCAGTTATGTTCTAGCACACTTTTGCAAAAAGAAAAAAAAATCTAGCATAAAAATCATAGTGGAATCAGTATTTTTAATATGGAGATCTGTCCTTTTTAAAAGCAATTTCTGTTAAATTACATCTATAAATACAATTGCCATTTGTTAAGTAAAATTTAGTAAGTTTAGTGATGAGATTAATTTTATGCAAGAACACTAAATCAACCATTATTTAAACACTTCTTTCTCTATAGCTGCATGTTATAGACTTAAAATAAACCTAAACCTTTCCTTTCTCAAGAAATGTCTGGGAATCCAGTGATATTACATGACAATGACAGCAGCCAAACACTGAAAGACGTGCATCTGCCTGTGCAGGTACTTCAAACAAAACCTCTCCGGAAATCCCCACACTCACTTCTAATTAGTTTTTGCTGCCACCTAGTGAACAGATTTCAGATGTTTAATGTGTTTTGTATTGTACGTACATAACCTTTTGGTTTTTTTACCTCTAACAGGTCATTCTACCTGGTGACTCAAACAGAGGATGGAGTGGTTAGTGTTTGTTATAGGTTACAACAATAAGAAAAGTGTAGCTACACAAGGCAAAGGTTTCAGTTTCAGTTTGTGTATGTGCAGAGAGAGCTGTGAATGGCAGGTATGTGTGTCCCAGAACAGGCGTGGAGGACTGTGGTAACTCCACCCCTCAATCTGTATCTTTATATTTATCTCAAGTTCCCCTGACTGGTAAGAAATTTAATACCGGCTTACATTGACATTTCTGTTTAGTCTAGAGAGTACAACTTGTCCTAGGTCTTATTATACTTCTAAAATAATTTTACAAAGTATTTAAAAAATATTAGGCCACACTTCAAAGTATCTGAATATAATTGCATTAGACAAAATATCAAAGCAAGTGTCATCCTCCAACAATGATACCAGAGCTTTAACCACTGTCAACACTGTCATTTTATCAGATGTAAGTCACTTCCTCTTTAAGATGAAAGATGTCCTTGCAGGGTAACAATGGGTTTAGTTCTTCACATTAACTATGGACATTTTCCACCTTTGACAACCACAAAAGTGTCTAGAAATATTTTGTCTTCATTTTGAACATTATACTGTGTCTATTGATTTATTAATAAACACATTTCTGTGCAGTGTTTTGTTTTAAAACTGTGCTTGTTTAAAATAGTGTGCTATTTCTTTATAAAATAAAAGCCAGTGGGGTAGATTTTTTTGGTATCTAATGCAGTGACTTTCAGACATTTTTAAGCGTGGTGTCTTGTGGCCACTGTAATTACAGGCACTTTTTGATAAGTGTTTTTTTGTGTGTATTTGTAGACTGCCGTCTGGAGGTGCATTTGTTCTATTATGGAAACCTGGTGCAGACTGCTGTAACAACATCTCCAGATGGCTGCTTCATCCTGCAGGGCTGTGCTCCGGTAGGGAATGAGCGCATCTATGGGCCCTGCGAAGCTAAGAAGGTCTTCTTTCCTGGTCCCGACGTTGTACGCCTGTCCCCAGGCATCACCGAGGCCATGAGCCGTCTTCTTCCCCACCTGGAGAAGGGTGTGCTGCTGTGGGTGGCTCCAGATGGTGTGTTTATCAAACGCTTCTGTCAGGGTCGTGTGTACTGGGATGGTCCACTGGCCAAACACAGAGATAAACCCAACAAACTGGAGAGAGAGAGGACCTGCAAACTGCTGGATATGACCATCTTTCTACAAGGTGAAGAAGAGGGAGGGCTGAGTTTGGAAACCCAAAACAACATTTTCTAATTTATTACAAAATTATTTTCTGTGATTCTTCAATATGCACCCCCATTATTTGCTGCATTCCTCAGAGTTACAAAGCCACCAGCAGGGCACAGGTCCTGAGCCCCGGTACACAGTGGACCTGTGCTTTGGAGAGGAATTCCCTGACCCCAGCCAACCAAAGAGCAAGAAACTCATTACTGCACAGGTCAGTGTTCACATGGACTAGCCCTCAAGTTTTTATACTTGGCAGTTTTAGCACAACAATAATTCAGTCCTAAATTTCACTCTGTATTTTGTTTTTATCCAGTTTTTGGTTAAGGCAGGGTGCATACAGATGCTTAAAGTCAAGTGTAGTTGCTGTTCTTCTTCCATGTGTCCAGGAGTTATGCCATACACAACAGAATATTTGCTTATGCTCTGTGCTCATGTACAGAGAGTATGTGCCTGTTTCTTCTGATCTGTGCTTCAGTAGAGCTGTCCGTAACTACAGTCCATTCATTATATCACAATCTTTAGAATTTAGATTTAGAAAGTTAAGCAATATCTCTGTTTTTCAAGAATGGCAGTACAATTGCAAATGTGATATTGTTTCTATTGATAATATTTCTATTGTTCCTATTGTTTCTATTAAGTGAGTAAAATTTGAGACAAACTTTATATAGTGAGACAACCTTTATGTTGGTTTGACAAAGCCTGGCCTGAAAAGTGTATAATACATTGTGTCTACAATGTTCTGATGCCTCTCACCTTTTCCAGTGGAAGTCAATGAGGTGGTTGCTATGGTACTGTAATTGGTTGCTAGGGAGTGGCTATGTAGTTGTAATGTAACCATTTGTTGCTGCTTGCTAAGCCGAGCAATATGAGCCCACCTCCAGGTCTCTATGACATTCTGATGCAGAGCTACAGCATCACAAATTTCAGCCCAATGGACACGCCCACTTTTTCATACACCTGATCTGGTGTACAAAAACATTGTTATATTTTGTTTTGTTATATAATTGTTATACAATTGTTATCGTTGCTTATAAAAGTCATGGGTACAAGTTACTTACCAGAGTTTTGTCCAGAAAAGGAAGAAGCAGTATGCAAGTATGCAACAGAGTAATAGTGATTATTTGCTTCAACAAGCACCACTAATAATAAAATATCAATAATTAGCTTCTCAAACTGATGACAACTAATAAGAAATTCCTGCCGATTTGACTAAAGTGGACCATCTGTTTTGAATGTGATGTATCTTTGCATTACATTAAATGCAACAATTTACAGTTTCCAACTCTTTAATATTCATAAAATACACCATTATTATGCACATATCCAAATTGACATTGTTATCTAAAATGACCATTTCCACTAATTATTTTTTAACAAAGAAACATTTTAACACCATTGAACATATCCACAAAGATATTAAGAGGGAATTGTACTTTACACTAGGTAAAATTCCATTGTTGATATCAAGAATGTGTATTTACGCAAGTAATTGCATCATTGCTGATATCACAAATTATCATTTTTACTAATTAAAATGTACATTTGTTTGTTCATTTTGCACAGACTTTTATTCTGAGTGATTTATAAATGAGGAAATATCACAATTTGTCAAAAGCCACAGTACACAATGGCAAGTTTGAGTATGACCATGATTAATACACAAGCTAGAGCAGAAGTGAAAAGCAGAAAAGTATTTTTTTTTTCCTATTTAAAGATGACATAGTAATTGCCTATGTTTATGTTTTTGGATTAGTTAAGTGTTTACAGAGAAGGTTTGTCTTCAGTTGTTTCTTAAAAATTGTGGTGGTTTTAGCAGATCAGGTGGAGGTTGTCAGCTCATTCCTCCAAAGAGGAAGTGAAAGTGTAAATGTTTTGGAAAGTGATTTTGTTCTGTGTTGCGATGGAACAACCAGTCGCCCCTTCCTTACTAATCATAGACGGCAGAAGGAACATACACTTTTAAAAGTGTACTGAGGTCAAAACCTTGAATCTCATGCAGGTGGCTAGAGGCAGTCAATGAAGGGAGACCAATCAAAAAATTAAAATGTCCTGCTGCATTCTAAATCATCTGCAGCAGTTTATTTGTGCTGGCTGGGGAATTGCAGTAATCCTGCCCTGAGATTACATGAGCTTGCATAAGAAGCGCCATAGTGTACTCAGACTGAAAAGTCCTAATGTTAAGCATGTACCTGCAAGACAGGGGAACAAAGTCTGGCAGTTAGACAGTGCAGAGGGGGGTGGAGGAAATAGGGAAGGCTGAAAACTATTAGCAGTTTTTTCAATTGTTGTTGAGCTTGTCTTGAAAGCAAGTAATCTTGGCTGCAGAAATGTTAGCAGAAAATCAGCAGAGATTAATCAATTTCAAGCTCAGCAGGGTTTTTTGTGCTGCGCCACATTTTCTCCTCAGCCTTGATCTTGGTCTGGTGGTCACAAGGAGTCTCTGAGAGCCAGGAGTTGGAGGTTGCCTAGATGTAAGAGGACAGGCATTGTCAAGACTGGATGTTAAAGTTGAACAAAGAGTATCTGTGACTTCATCTACTGACTGATGAGAACTGGGCTGGTGAGGGGGAAAGAAAGCAGAAACCATGGATGAGAAGTGAGAGGGGAGTTAGGATAAGTGGTGAACTAGCATGGAACATGACAAGAAAAATGAATGAAGAAATGTTCAAAGGGGTACAAGAAGAGTTTCAGTAATATTATAATGCCAGGTTAGAAGTGACGAAGTCCATACTCAATGCTCCTACACAAAGACAAAGAAAAGCACATGAGACCAAGAGTAATCAAAGGCCATGTGCTAACCAAAAACAAGGACAAGCCCAGAGCATGAATTTTTATCCCAACACCAAGGACAAAACCCAACCCGACCTCATAAGAGTAATGACCTAAACATCATTTTTTGACAAGACATAGATTTGACAACACATGAACATAACACCTGGAGCACAGATCTCAAGAGTCCCACTACAATGCAAATCCAACTGAGAAGTGAGGGAATCCACCCTCTCTGCTTCAACACAAGACACAGGCATGCCATGATCCTATCACACAAGACTAGACACTAACAACCTACGGGTCTGACAGTAAATTAACACGCTTTACAGAAAAGTGACATAAACAACTGTGTTAAAAAAAAGACATGTTATAATAAAAGAAAATTTTAAAATACGTGAGAACTTTGCAATAATATAATAAGATGTTGATTTTATATTACTAACTAAAAAAATTTAAGCGTTTATAGAAGTGAGCAAGCCAAAGGAAACAGTGGCAACTTTTATGGAAGCGTATGGGTGGCAATTTTCAATTGATAATATAATTAATATAATAATAATATGCAGATATATAATAATATACAAAATAGCAATGCAATATGTAAAACGGCTATATATTTCTGTATTTACATTTTTAATACCATATGTGGAACGTTTGGCGCAAAATGAAAATTCAATAATATAATTTACATTTGTCCTTTCTTTTACTAGCTTTAAAATGTAATTTCAATAAATATTTAAATGCTTTGTAAGTTGCAAAATTAAAATAAAATGTTTTTCCAGATTAGATCATGTATATGTTACTTTTCTTAAAAGTCACACAAACAGTACACTTGAGATTACATCTTCATTAAACAACCCATGATGAATGTATCAAAATTCAATGTGCATTTGAAAATGCAGTCTGAGCTGATCATGCCCTGGTCAATCCTGGAATTAAGGCAGGGCCAGCATCTCATTGTGTGTGTTTAGCTAGGCAGCTGTTATATAATTTATGCTATGTAAAATGTTATTATTATAGTAATAGTTTTGCATTTTGCATCCTGACTAGTAAGAAATATTTATGGCTAGTAATTATGACACTGAATACACTAACAAGTGTATGATAACACAAGATGTAACAGCATAGTACCTAATAAATTCTCTGCTTTGCTCTGTTTTTGTAAAAAAGGTTAAATGGTATCTCCTCTAGCAGTTTTATCTGTTGCCCAAAATAAACAGAGAGCCTGAAAGGTGGATACTTCCTTTCCCAATTGTGACCACAGGGAACCTGATTGTGCGTCAGGCTGTGGGTCAGAATTGTGTAGAATATAAAAGTGTTTATAATTTAGATTTTTTTTTTTTTTTTAAATATCGATTAACTTCTAACCCTAACTCAGTGGCTGTTATAATTCAATGACCCAGCTAACATCTGAAGTGATATATGTAGGTTTGGTGTTCTAGGCCCTAACTCTGAAATTTAAAGGCATTGATTGGTTGATGGAAATGTTTTGCTTGTGTAAATCAATGATTTATTAAAACAGCAATACTTTTACTTACCATTGGAGGACAGCATGAGATAATGATACAGTAAATGTTTTTTCTCTGTGTGTAGGTGATTCCTCTGTTTGCTGCAGAGTGTCTGCGAAGACATGATCCATCTAATAATGTGGAGATGAAGTGTTTATCCTCACACAAGAGCAGTATGCAAACTGATACATAGACACATCAAAACAGCACACACACCTTCAGCATCAAAACAATCTTTTCAACTGAGTGTAAAATTATTTTTGTGACTATGAAACTAAAATCTTATTCTAATCATAATGCTCTGATTAATAATGATGATGCTTACTGAATAACATTGTGATTGACTTATATTTTTGTATTTTTGCTAAATGAAACTAACGTAGAGTTTGTTCAGTTACTTTTTACTATGTGGTTAAATTATTTAAGAAGGGACTGTGAGAAAATTATGCCCTGAAACCTTGATATGTTACCCTGCTTTTAGTAAATGCATAGTATTTGATAATACCATAAATTAGAATGTATTAATTATGCATTTGTTTTTATTTAATTATATATTGTCTTTCATTTGTAGTTTTTCAGCATTCTAAAAATTGAGTTTGACTCTTTCCATATACATCTATAAAGCCTTTTATTTCTAGCGAACATTGTATTACAGTTTCCCAACTTTAAAAATATACATTTTTAGAGCTATAACATTTATAAAGAAAAAATTGCTAATGTTATTTGAAAAAACACGACAACAAAAATAAAACAGAAATAATAAAGTGATAGAGTGTGCTTGATCAAGAATAGATACCCGTATCTGAATTCAAAACACTAGATTTCCATCATTTTTCCCTGTTCTCAACCACACAGTATTTTTGAAGGGAAAAACCACAAATCAGTAGAGGACCTTTCTGATGTGTCTTAGCACCGTCACTCTTTATAACAAACCGCCCCAAGGACAGTGTGTGCATGGGAATCACAGACTCTAGCTGGGGGATGAGTGGGGCTTAATTTCTTCATTAGTGTCTTTTCCCTTGGTAAGGACACACTGTGTGAGTGTAATGCTAATGTGAACTAGCACATTGACCCCACAATGAAAGCGTGGCTAAAGGCTGCTAATACATTCAGCTTGCCTGCAGTTTATAAGCACAAAACAAGACTGCATTATGAAAATAACCGTAGACTATCTGTTTGTAGCATATTCACAGAACACTTGTAATGAACACACTGTAATGAGATATATTTATGTAATTGTGTCCTTGTTTTCTTCCAATACTATTTGTTGTTGTGAAAAGATGTACCCTGCAGAAAAGGCTTGAGATTAGCATAACTAAAAGGTGCAAGTCATCACAGATAAGTAATTTTTGATTGTCTCATGCATTTTGGGTCATGTCATTTAACTCTGTTTTAACAGTAAGGAACAGAGAAGGAACTATTTACTGGCAATTCATTGGTGTCCTTGAGGTTACCAATAATCAATCAGCTGCAAACTTTTCCATCTGATTTCTCCACTCTTCTTCTTCTTGTGACTGGATGTTACCATAAACTTCACTGACTTTTTCGTGCTTGGAGCCTTGAGGTAAATGGGAGCTAGTCTTGCTTCCTGACTGAAGCTCAGGGGCAGACCAGTGCCTCTTGCGGGTGCGCGGGCGCTCCTTCTGTGGAATAGTAGTTTGGGCTTCAGGGAGAGGAGGCATCCGCTCTGCTGTATTTGTGCAAGTAAATGTCCCTGCTTCTGAACGGCTGAGTGAATGCTGCACCTGGCTGCTGGAGTGTGCGAGGATGGTTGTTGAGTGTAGTAAAGTGGGTGTAGGAGTCAGTGCCAGACACACATCGCCTGTGCTAAGCTGACGACACTGCAGGCCATACAGCTGGGCACTTCGCTGAGGACTGCACGAAGACCAGCCATGATCCCATACGAAGAATGGAAACTCGGCTAAAACTGTGAGAAGCTCCTGCCGGTACGAAAATGTATTCTCAGTATTATCTCAGTATACTGCCAGAGACAACACTTCACAAAACACTTATAGAATAACAGAAAACAAGTGATCAATAGGGAAATATTTAGCATAAACACTGTGTTTAAAAATACTTTTTAATTGGTCCTGTTGGTAGGTTGCCCTGTGTATTTCACGTATGGATAAAATTGTGATATATAGTTTATACAGTCTTATACTGAACCTACAGCCTATCAGTGATCAGCCCAGATCTTGAACCATTAGGCTACAACACAACATCAGAAATAGTATCATATCTGAAAACTTTTACCATTTCCATAGTCATGTAAATATAGTCTTAAAGATAAAAGTGTAAAATTGTTAAATCAAATTGGCAAATGATCCCCTTAATGAGTATGAGTGTATGCAAGTCATATGGGTTTGAAATTTCATGAGGTTGTGTAAACAATTTGTTCACAGAATGTTAAATCTATAGGGGAAAATATCCTTTTAAACTTTGATAAAACAGGAAAAAAGTGGGTTGGCACCTTCTTTATCACTCTAATATAACAAAAAAAGAGAAAAAACATGTACATCCGAATTCAGCTGGACTCACCTGAGTATTGCGGTCTGTAAGCAAGACCTGCAGGTAGTTGAAGCCGTGGGTGGGTCCAGGTGAGATTAACAGAATAGTGCAGGTGCTCAGGTTAAACTCAGGCAATGTGTCAGCACTGCGCAAGAAATCCTCTATCTTCAGCTCCTCCACCCTTTTCAGATGGCCACCGGCCAGTTCAATCAGGGAACCTTTGGCAAAATGAGGTAGGACTGTAGAAGGAGGTGAGTCAGGGCCAGTGAGCACAGTGACAGCAGGGCAGTAGAACCCTGCAGAGGCGTCCCATTCTGTCTCAGCCCCATGGCTGTTTGGTTGGTTGTGTGGGGATGGCTGGAAATTCCTCAGGGGGCAGGAACGAGGTTTTGAAAGACTAAGTTGTGGGTGTGCCTGAGGGGTCTGCTGCGCAGAAGAACAGAGGGATCCTAGGGCATAGTAGATCTGAGCTCCAGCCTGGGAGGCAATTCCATGGTCCTGAGAAGCGATTGTCTTTCCTGCCTTTGCACCTGATGAGGGGAGCATTGATACTTTGGGTGTTCCGCGAGGGTCCCTGTCCCATGGTGAGGAATGTGCACTTATGTTATCTTGTGGCAGAAGGCCTTTCCCTGTGCTCTGTTCTGCTGTATCTTGTCTTCTCCTGCCATTAGCATAGGAGCCATCCAGCCTGGTCATCCTGTCATTCCTGTAGTCATTGCAAGAGGGCACCTTTCTGCTAGACCCAGACCTACCATCTGGGACATCTACACTGTTGGGCTGCCTGCCTTGGTAACTAAGCCTGGCTTCAGGAAGGGTGTCATGGGGATATATTGTTGGCTGAGGAAAAGGAGGAGGGGAAAAGAAGGACAAGCTGTATTCTCGTCGATTGTGGCTGTAGGGCCACATTTCTCTGGACTTGCCTGCGTAGACACTCTTGAATGTGGGCACAGGGGTGGATGGCTGCAGATTCAAGGGTGAGATGTCACTACAGAGCCAACGGGAATGGTGGGAGATGGGGTGATCTGGTCCTCTGTCCATTCCATGTCTACACATCGTGTCTCTCCAGGAGGAAGAAACCATCCCTCGCCTCTCACCCACCTGGACCGGCATGTATGAGTGATGCATGGAAGGGGCATAGGATACAGGCCAAGGCAATGGCAGAGGAAGGGGTGGCAGCATGGGCAGAGGAGGTGGCTGAAGAATGCCACTTTCTCTGTGACCCTCAGTAGTAGAGTAATGATGCCTTCGGCTTCGGAGAGGGGCAGGGGGTTTGAAGTCATCCTCTTGGGTTGGCTGATCAGACGAGCCCTGTCGGGACTCACGCTTCTTTGGGGGGAGACACTCTTTGCTGCGAACTGGGCTTGGATTCATAAGGCAATCCCCCGGGCCTGCTGGGCCACACTAGGTTACATGGGCAGCTGGGGAGAAAGAGGGGCCAGGAGAAAGACACGTTCTTCTGTTGGTCAGCATCACGCACACCACGTGTCACACACGACCAAACTCAGAATGCCTCAACACCTGAGATGAGAGAGCGAAACATTACTGACCTCCTGTTGGATATACTATTAGTATTTCATTAAAGTTCCAGTTTCTAAACTTCCTAAAGCCCAAATAAGGCTGTTATATAGTTTTGAAATGTTAGACATTTTTTGCAAAAATTACTACAAGGTATTGTACAGGTTATTGATTACAATATTTATTGCAGGAGTGATCCTAACCACTCTTTGAAATGCTGTGATTTTGTGGAGAGATTGCAGCAAAAATAACTGCATACATGGAAATTTATATCAGGGATGGGACAAAGGGCTGCTTTTACTATGTGGTTTCAGTGGAACAGAATGTTATTTGACAGAGAACTGGAAGGTACATTTAAGGCAATCCCAGATTTGTATGCTCACAGCTGAGCTTAGGGGTGGGTGGCATGCTTTGCAACTGTAAACAACCTACAGTTATATAGTGTTAAATATCAAAATATTTAAACTTTGTGCACATTTTTTAGCCATATTTGCAATGACAAAGCAACTGGTCATTTTTATTGTTTCCCTAAAGTTCTTGCAGATGTGCTTATTGACAAAGTTAACCACACTTTATGTGTCAAAAATTTCATTGTTACATTGTTTACATTCTTTATCATTATCTAATGCAATGACAATTGCACCTTTTTAAATCCATTTTACACTTGTATAACCCTTATGATTATAATAACAGGACAAAGAATTCTGTTCTTTGAGTTTGTAGCTACATCTGAGGGGCTTTCAGCAGGAGCTGTAAATTGGCCAACTGAGACTCTGAAGTGATCTAAATATAACTTCCATATGATTATCACCATACTGCAAACGATGTGCTACCAGCAAACACGTGAAATATACTGACACTTAAAAACTCAGACTCAGACACACATTTCTCACCCACACACACGTGGCACAGTCATATGGCTGTTGTCAGAAGAAAGGTTGCTATTGTTCAATAGTCTGTGACCTATTTCAGAACCTCTCAGTCATTGTTTTATTGTAGCAGCAGGAAAAGTTTCTCCTCACCAATGCCCATAAGTTAAGTGTGGGGTCTGCAGAGGTATTCGTGGAAAACAAACATAAGAGAATGGATTCAGATGAACTGGTTTCATTCTGGGAGCATTGTGTGGAGGATTTTCTCTGGTGGCTCTCTGATGGCTCTAAATTAGACGCATTTGACTGCACTATGCTGCTAGCGCATCTGGTCTCCTTCTCAGCGCCTCTATCTACCACACTGTCTGCATGGACTGAACCCAATACCCTGTTGGCGTTGCCATGGAAACTGAGTCCATACATCTGTGGTGACCAAAGAAGGTTAAGTGGGTTATATAGGGATTCTCTCAGAAAATGTATTGTGCAATACACCTCAAGACAAAAATAGTTACTTAAACAATTGGGCTAGTTTGTCCAGTCTCCACCTCACAAGTCATATGATGTAGAGCCAAAGTATTAAATCACTGGATGTAGAAATGTCATATTTATCAAGTGTTGGTACTAATTTGCGCGTAGTGTAGAAGGGAGGGCAGAAGTTCCCTGGGCATTGGAGGTTCAATGTTTGATTTAAGATTACAAGGGCACATGAATCAAAAAAACAATAAAAATGAGGTGCACCGATAAATCAATTATAATAAACACTACAATAGTTCATAAAAAATAAGAATTGTCTATTCTGACTTCATGTAAGTTTAAACATCGACATGTTACACCACCATACAACAATACACATATAAATGCACAAATGATTTTGTCCCACTGCCTGACATACATTTATTTTTTACATTTTACACTATGAATTATGTGTAGGTTACAAAATTTAAAACTAGACAGTAGTTTGTGCAATGATTTATTTGCATTCTGTGAATGGCTGCTGAGTGGAAGTGATTGTTCAGTAGCTTGACAGTAGCTTAGTTACTTTTTAACAGTGTAACTTTTCCAGTAGCTAAATATAATTTCCAGTAAGTAGAGGTGTAATGCAACCAAAAGGTACGTTCTGTTTTGCATTTTGACAAACCAGCAATGCACTAAAGCAGCACAGCATCACTCATAGTCTTACTAGATCACAAATTTAAAACTGTAATTTCATTTTATGCAAAACATTCGATCGCATCAATGTCAATGAAGTGCGATATAGTTTCAAAAGGCCACTCATTATTAGTGATACATTTCACTACCTTAGAATTATAAGGTTCTATCTGCGTTTTAACCAGTTTTGAGATATTGAGGTTTAAAGTTTTTGCATTGTAAATACCAAAACTGAACTTTTTTGTTTTTCAAATTAAACACCCAAAATGCTTTTTTTTAATAAAACACCTTTAATAGTGTCAATAAGTTATATTACAGTAAGAATATGTCTATAACTCAATTTTGACAAAATGTCAGATAGAACCTTATAATTCTAAGGAAGCGATTTGATAAGATGAGAAAACAGTCTCAGTGTAGGTGTGTGTCTAAAAGAAAGTGAAGAACCTCTTTAAAACTCCTGTCACATTTGTAATCCTCATCTCTAGAAATCTGTACATTCATTAAACTGACTGCACATTTATGCATATATTCATGTTTGAGTATTGTGTGTATCTTGGATAGTTTACAAAAATCATGATTGTATTGACATTTTGTATTGTATTGACATGACATTTTTTTAAACCCCAAAAGATTCATCATTAACAATTACTTAGTTATTTGTAATATACTATGTCATGTAAAAAATTTAGCTAGCTACTTTTTAATAGTAACTTCTAGTGTAGGTAACTACAGCACATTTAATAATCCCAATACATTCTGTTTGTAAAAGATTGCTACAAATACGTTCTACTCATGCAAGCCTTCATCAACCACAATGTTTACTGCAAAAGTTTTTTAAATTCTTGCTTGCTGTGAGGTATTATTACATGATGTATCTATTACACTAAAATATACAGCATTCTGATGGGTAAATGGACACAATTAGTGTCATCAAATATAAATCACTATGTTTGTGTTGGCAGCCAAACATACTGGCCATAAAGTGCTGTAGATATTATAACCTACCCCTCAGAAGAGCATTTATTTAACAACTTACTTTAAGTGGAGAAAAACTAGCAATGTTACCGACTAACATTACAGAAAAGACAGCAGATCAATGTGTCTATTAGTGCACTGCAGCCAAAGCTGATGCAAAACTGGTTTTATTATCAAACAAGCCAGATTTTATTGTATAGTTAAAGGTGACTGAGACCCTTTGTAAACCTTGGGAAGCACAGCTACAACTTTTTTCACCTACAGCTCTTACACAATGGAAATTCAGCTGTCCCACTCCCTTTGACAGCTCCGTCTAAAAGACACTTTGCATTCATGTTGAATCACAGGAAGGTTTAACACCTCCTCAAGAAGTTAATCTGACTGCTGACAAAACAGCAGACCTTGCTCCCCAAATGATCCTGAATGACTTTTACCAAAAACAGCTAAAGAAATACAATAACTGCAGAATAAACTAAAACTTTCAAACACTGATTTTACAAAAATGTACTTTCTAATCTGGAAACATGTCTTAAACATACATCCACAGCTGTAATGTAGCAAAATAATTTTTTCGAAGCGGTTCTGACCTGATGTGACTGATCTTGCTGGAGTGTAATGAGCAGATCTCTGTGTGACGCCACTCATTCCTGCAGTCCTCCACAACTGCCTCTCCTCAACACATACCGGCACACAGACATGACTGCATGCATGCCACTAAATCTGTTTGTGCAAATACAGAAGAGAAACTGTAGAGTCACAGCATGTTGAAGGGCTGCAAGGCTGACTGTGAAAAAGTGTGAGAGTTTGTGTGTGTGTGTGTGTGCATGTACACAGGGGTGAGGAAATGAGTAATATCATGCAGTGTGAGGCATGTCTGCTATGCAACAACACACAAGCAGACCAGTTGCTGTTGTCGCCCACTCGCCTTACTCATTGTGAAAGGGGTAAACACACACACACACGCACATGCAATAACAGACGGCTAATCACACACTCCCACCCCTTCTCTCTCTTATACACACACACACATCCTCTCTCTCTCTCTCTCTCTCTCTCTCTCTCACATACACACACACACACACACACAAACTCTGAGCATATGTATTTACATGTGTGATCAGTGCATATATCATCTACATTCCTGTCACATAAGGTTTCAAACACACTGTTACACTATGTAAACAGTTGCCAGTACGGTTTAAAAGTAATTGTTTACAATTAAATACAATATAAGGGATTTTACTGTGTGGTCAATGCAACAAAAAAATTTAATTACTGTAAAAAAGATTATATCATGAATATGTGGGATAATCTTGTAAACAGTTGTGTTTAGTCTGAAATAACAAGCATTATGGTGATTAGTGTCCCTTTGGCCAGGATCTTATTTACTGAAGAATTCTTTCAGTGAGTGTAATAGTATTACAAAACACAGTTGGTCATACTGCAATACATGAAGAAGCTATGTTTTGTGATTTCTATGTCCTATAATAACTTGCTGACTAGAAACGTGCAACTTGAACATTACAAAACAAGTGAGAAAATAAACCAGTGAGCAGTAACGAAAAAGTGCAAATGTATAATTGATTGTTTACAAACTGTGTACATCACACAGTTCATATGTAAATATATAAAGGATTACGTGTCCTGGCCTGTTCACTGTGAATTTACAGCATACAATTGCTTTAATTGTAATCAACTGTAGAACTGTAAAAATGTGTGTATAAATAAAGTAGTGATATAGAAATATACTATTAACCCATAATATTAATATTAACATAAATATTTTACAGTGTAGCACATGAGTGGAGGCAACTGGGATATTCAGCTGTTGAGGGAGAAAAAATATACAGAAGAAAGATAGAGAGAATAATGTGATGTTGAAAGGGCAATATCAGAGTGAGACATTCGTTTACTTGAGTAGGAGAGAAAATGTTGAAGACGCATTCTACACAAACCCTCTGTCTGAGTCCACGCTGATATAGAAACCACTGAGTCAAAGCAAAACCATACACACACACACACACACACACACACACACACTGCTCCTGTCCAGCAGTTGCAGTGTCAGCGTTCTCTTTGAAGACATGTATATGGAGGAGAATACGGCACACTCTTTAAATAGACTCTTGTTTGGAGGAGACTGGATTGAATTGCAAATCCCTAAACAGTAACTGCTGTGCTAAAACACTTTGCAGTACATTCCTGATAGTTCCAACTGGGCATGATGCATTGTACAAACTGAGAACTGTTTTAACTTATAGCTTATATAAAACCTATATAATTGTTATATATAATAATTATAATGTACATGTATATACACCACTGGTCAAATGTTTCAAAAGGATCAAACTTTACTAGTCAAAAGGATCACTTATTCATTATTAATATTTTTTACATTTTTGAAAAATAGTAAACTTATTAAAACTTATTAATCAGATAGTTATGGGAATTATGTTGTGGGAATTATGTTGTGTTGTGAGTAAAGAAAATTTCATATAAGTCAAACCATATTATATTTTATTTATATTTTATTTTTTAAGCCATACATTGCCTAACATTTGCAGAAGTGTTGCCTTGGCATTTTACCATCTAGTTTTTTGAGGCATTAACCAATGGATGATTTTTAAACAGTAATTCTAATAGTTTCCATCTATGCTAGGCTCTTATTGGCTGCTTTGTCTTTATTATTTGGTCCAAATAATTCATTTCAAAAACATTTTAATTTAATACAATTGTAATTTTCTAAAAACAGAAATGTTGGCACAACTTTATTTTTGTCTACAGTAATAATTTTAGACATTAAAGCAAACAGCTTCAGATGAAAAAACTTTTAAGATCATAAGAAACATTTCAGGCAAGTGACCATAAACTTTTGATCGGTACTGTATGTACAATTGTTAAAAATCAGGGCCTACAAAATAACATTAATCCAGCTTATAATTTTAGGTTCTAAGAACATTTCCCTAATGTTTCCATTAAGAAACAAAAATGTTCAAAATACCCAGTTTTTAGACATTGTAAAATGTTATTGCTTGGTTATAAGAACATTATTTAAAAAAGAAAAACGTTTTGATATATGGTATATAACATTAAAAAAGTTATATAATTGTTACTGCAAAAATGTTTTTTGATAACTTTGAGAGAACCTTTAGCCAAATGTTAGCCAATGTTATCAGAATGATCCCTGTTAGCTGGGAATGCATTCTTCTACTGGTCTGTCATGACGTGAATGTAAGATCAGCTTTACTCCTTACATTCTGTAAGGTAGTGTAGTTTTGTACAGACTCGACAAAAACACATCTTTTACTGACCAGGGAAAATATAAGTTCATTGAACACATGCTGACCTATAGAGAGGCATGTTATCACATTGAGAAGAATGCCTTTGTTTGTACTCTAAAGAAGAAAAACAGCAATTTTCCACAACATATCTGTGTTTAAAAAGCATTATAGGCTATATAGTAGCTTTTCAGCAGAATGGAAACAGTCATACAACTGTAAGGCACAAAACAAGAAAAGAATAATAAATGAAAATTAATATCAAATGAATGTTTTGTAATAACAGTATATGAAATACACGTGACTACTGTTTTATGGTAACTTGCCTCTCACTTACTACATTTGAGAAGATTTGCATCCTGTATTTCAGGACTGAGTCATTGCTGAACACACGAGTATTTGCTGACTGAGATGGAATCCATGTCTGTTTTAGGACATGAGTAATATATATCCTGTACCTTCAGCATGTATTTGTATATTTAATAATGTGTTTAAATGATAACAGATTCTTATCTGATAGGTAATGAGATGTTCAGATATTACATAGAAGTGTTGAACATACAAATTTATGTTACATATTTATGATAGTTTGTGCTTTGTGGTCATGGCACATTAAAGACTATAAAACAGATTGATGAATTAAGTTTTCTTTCATGGGCTTATGTATTTCCTGTTGTAACAGGAAACTGTAGCAACTGTTAACCATGTTTGCTGCTGCCACTTGTTGGTTGTATTTTTGAATTAGGGGGCAGGACATTGTTATTCTGCAGAGTGAGATGATGTCTACAAATAATGGCGCCATCAATATTTTGGTCCCTTTTCCTAGAAGAGAAAGCCTATACATTTTAAACGTGTATATTTTTTTGTTATTTCTCTACATTACCATATAAATGACCTCAATGCTAACAGACAATGCTAAAAACGAAAACTTTCGACAAAACATGGATAAGTTTAAAATCTAAAAATTAGGTTGTAAAATACACCTGTAAAGAGTATTGTTACCAAAAGTACTTTTTCTGTGTGCAGCACTTCCTTGGACGATTATGTTTCTGAGCTCTGAAATCTTTGTGATTCAGCACAGTTCTGTAGAAGAGAAGCTGAGATGAAGGTGAGGAGAGGCGGTGCAAGGAGGTGAAATAATATGAGTGTGTGTTGGGTAAGGAAGCCATGTATGGGTGTGTACAGGGCATCTATACTTGCAAGGGCCACAATTGTCAGTTTTATTTAGTAGCCCTATTTTACAATGCACATGACAAAGAACAAAGAGCTCTATAAGGTGTTTTAGGTGGAGAAAGAGATACATGTAGATGGTGTGTCCTTGTTGTTGGTACAGTCTTCTCAAATCTGGCATGTAGTCGATGGCATAACATTTTTTGCATGTTGTACAGTTGAGAAACTCTCTTGTTTGGCTGGCACAGACTACAGGCAGCAGTCATCCTTGGGACATCCCTACATGGATGCAAACTCCCCTGTCTATCTGATTGGTGCAAATGGTCTCTGTATAATTGGTGAAATGTCCAAATCTCATGAAAAGAGATCTCTTTTTTTTCACAGGTAAAAAAAAGTTGGCCAAATAATATTACTCTTTAAATCTGTAATCTCAGAGGCTCAGTGTGTTTAATCTAGAATTCCAAATTGGATTGCTAAGTGAATTCATTCAAATACATCCATGTTCAATTTCTCTCTCTCCCTCTCTTGCTCTCTTTCCCAATTTAAATTAAATCCTATTTAAAGTACTTTATTAGCATGATTCTGTTAATAAGGTGCTAGTTAAAGATTGAAATAAGATTTAAAAAATATAAAACATATGAATATAAAGGTGGATTTTTTAACATAAACGTATGAACAAAAAGATAAGAAAGTAAACAAACAAATAAATAAATACTGCATGCACACACACCACCTCAAGGGTCTGCTGTATTTCCTAAATTGCCTAAGGAAATCTGTCGATTTAATTTATTTAAAAGTTTTAATCTGGAGTATTACCAAAGTAAAAAGACGGCCCAGTACAGAAGCTTTAAACTCAAAACTTGACTCTAAAGACCCAGCTAATAAAATTGATAATAAATGAAATAGATGGTGGATTTAGCATTGTGGTGGAACACTTGTAAAAACTTTCACAGAAGGAACGTAAGAAGTCTTGCGTCATGATTATTGTTATTGCTTAGATGAAAAAAGTCCATCTAAGCTTTATTTAACTCCATTAAATGTTACACAAATTTCTTACAAAGCATTGTTCTCTGCAATGCAAATAGCTTTTTTGAGAACAACTTAAAAATTCTGTCATTATTTACTAGAATGTTTTCTCACATTTTAACTAGATTTGTACATTTTCTGAATAAAATGTAGGTGTTTCATTGCCCCAAAACATGTCACATAGAAAAGCAACATGCATCGTAAGCTGCATGATTTGAAAACAAGTTTGATAAGTTTGTTACGTGTTTGTTACGTGCGTGTAGGGTTTCCGGAGCAAGGAGGAAAACAACATAGTTATCCAATAAACTCTTTAATATAGATAATCCAAACGATACAAGGAAAAACCAGGAAACAGACAAGGAAACAGGAACATCCATGAAGGTAATTGACTAAACAGGCAAAGGAATCCACATAAGGGCAAAGACATGAGGGTTGCAACAGACATAAACATGGCAGAAACCAAATAGAAAGATTTTGGCGGTAAAAACAGAGCTAAAACATGGAAAACCAAAAGAACACGGGGGACGTAACAGATACATGGGGTCAGGGGTTTTAATGGAGGTGTTTAAACATGTCAAGCCTTGTAAAGAAATGACTCTCTCTCAGAGTCCCAACTACCCTGAAACAATCAATGATCCACTGAGAGGAAATGTGTGTGTGTGTGTGTGTGTGTGTGTGTGTGTGAGAGAGAGAGAGGTATAGCATTGCTAATCCTCTGATGGTTCAAGCTAAAGCAGGATTAGGTGAGTTCTGAGTGTGTGAGAACTAGGTAAAAATAGGGCCACACCCTATAAACCATCTTTCACACAGTATAAGTTAAAAATATGATCTGTCTAATTTCATCCCGGATTGGAATCCCTTCCTGCCCTCACAGATGGATGGTTGATGGCTGCTTCAGGTTTGATATTTAGGGTGTCACATTATAATACACAAGCTTGTGTGGATTTTGTACTTGTTCAGTGAAAGTGGACCTCTGGATAACCACTTATGTGACGTGTGGTGATATCTGTAGATGCTTCTGCACATGTATATATTAGTGGCCACAACACACACAATTTCAGTGTTTTAAAACATCACCACTCATCAGAGATATTGTACTTTAAACAAATAAAAACATAAAAGCAAACACTCACATACACAGGTGGTCAGTCCTTAGGTCAAAGTCTATACAATAAAAATAACAGAAGTCCTAACAGGAGACATGCTTTTTAAATAGTTTATTATTAACAAATTTAAAGAAACTTCTGAGAATAAAACTTAATGGCAGGAGGTAAGTAAACTCTTGAAACCTAATAAGCTCTACCATATACACTATTCGTCTTTATTAAACCGTGAGGGGCTGAAGGGGGATAAAACAGCAGATAAAACAACTGTTTACCCAAAAAGGTTTGACAATATTATATTCTTGTTTTTAAAAAAAAATATATATATATATATTCACAACCTAAACATCACAAATTCTGGAGTGACTCTTGCATTCAGTAAAAAAAAATAATAATTCAGGAAATTCACAGCCACGTTTATATTCAATGTGCATGTGGCCATAATTATTTTCAGTTCTCAGTTCCGAAACAAGCAGTGCTACATGACCACACAACCCTGGTGCTTTTCATAAAAAACCTGTAGGTAATTTGGCCAGGAAATGTTCTTCTTGGTTGTGGGGAAAAAAACAAATGCATAAATATAAAATAGGAATACAAGCACCTGTAAGCTGTAAGCAAGTTTAAGGACAAACTTTATGTTGGCTTGAGAAAGCCCAGTCTATTTAAAATAGTAATAACTAAGTTTAAAGAAATTAAGACTGTGGTGGTTTTTAAATCTTAAAATGTAAAGGTTGTGAAGATGATGCTAGCATGATATTAACATGATTTAACATATTTTTAGTGTAATTTAACATGTTTAGCAGGATGATCGAATGATTAAGCATGATACTAGCATGATTAAACCATGGCTAACATGATTTTACCATGATTTAACATGATGCTAGCATGATGCATGATGTTTATGAAAGTTATAGCACACTTCTTTTTGATAAACGAAATGATCTGACACCTCATTTATGGGTCGATGACAAATGGCGCGGAACAAGTTATGAACATAAATTTGTGCGGAAGGAGAAGTAAAAGCATGTGAGATTGTAATAGTGTCTATAGCAAGCACCACTAATAATAACAATAATTACTTAACTAATAATAAAGTTTTTTAAATCAAACAACAGTATGTAGGTTTCTCAATAAAAATGGGTACATAAAATAACTAGATGGGTACATTTTCTAAGGAAAATATGAGTTTGGCTTGCCTTGGAAAAACTCAGACCAGAATATTTAATGATATTATAAACACAATCCTAACATGTTTTAACATGACGCTAGTATGATTTAATATGATGTTAGCATGTTTAGAATGCTGCTACCATGATTTATCAATGTTAACATATTTTAACATAATGTCAGCATGTTTTAGCATGATGGTAACATTTTTAACATTATGTTACTATGATTTAACATGATACTAGCATAATTTTTCATGACATTAGCATAATTTTTTAGTACAATGTTAGAATGTTTTAGCATGATTGGCATGATGCTACATGATGTTAGCATGAATTGACATAATCATGATCTAACTTGATGCTAGGATGTTTTGGCATGATGTTCCATGACTTGGCATGATGTTATCATGATTTAGCATGCAAAATATATTGAAATATGGCTTATTCATGATGTTATGCAGCTGGTACAGTGCTCTAAATAGTTGCTAGGGTGTTGCTAGAAAGTTGACAATACCTAAAGCCTACTGACAGCCCAGTCTCTACATTGGTTTTATACTGAGATATGGCAGATTCATTTCATTACAAGGTTGCTAGGGTACAGTAAATGGTTGCTAGGGTATAGCTAGACAGTTAACAGGGTAAAACAAAATAGACAGAATTTGTGACTCAATCAAAAGAGCCAACTCTCATGTTTCTATGATGTTCTTGTGCTGAAATACGGCTTATTCTTGTTGCTAGGGTATACAGTTATGTAGTTGCTAGGGTGCTCTAAATGGCTGCTAGGGCATATCTGAACAGTTTCAAAGACGATAATTAATGACTTCTTGCCAGTCCGAGTCAAAAGAGGCCAGCAGCTATAAAGCTATGAAGTTAAAATTTGTCTATTTTACTCCTCATTCAAGGGTCTACAAATGGTGTGGGACGAATTATGTTCCAAAGTTTTGTCAAAGTATGCAAGAGAGTAAAAGTCATGCTTTGCTTTGCAAGCACCACAAGTTTAAATCAAACAATAGTATGTTGGCTACCTCAAGCAAACATAATTTTCATCGTATATGTGTTTGTCATCTCCACTGCTGTTGTAAATCAATTCAACGTTTGAGCACATCATTTTGTCGTATGTCACTTTATTTATCAAATTAAATGGCAGGGTAACAGTTTTATGTGTTCAAAACAATCATGCTTAAAGCACATTTGAACATACCCACAGCATATGCAAAAAGGCTGACTTATTATTTCTGTACAAACACATAATTTACCCTTGTTTAATTTATCCTTTTGTCTTAAACTTCTTGAATCATTTAATTCATCTGTATGTTTACGTTTCTTGGAGTTATCTTTGCCGACAGAACCTGCTGCAAATTTAAATGGTAAATTTCTCTGGATTTACAAATACTTTTGTGATAATGTACACAACCAAACAAAATATGTAACACATGGCAAGAGTTTTTGTATACTTTATTACAGAGCGCAGAAACAGTTGCATCAACCCATTGACACTAAGGAACCATTTTGTCAATGCAATGGCAGATCATGGAGTCTCAGTAGTTTCTGGAAGTTAGCAGATATAAATTTGCAGCAGAACAGACTGTAATGATATTTTAAAACATTTACATTTAAAGAATAAGATTGTATATTATCAGAGCATCTAAATTGAATGAACTGCATCAAAGCATTCTGGGGCTATTTCTTATTAAATGTGTAGATTTAGGGGATGTTATCAGATAACAGGTTAGGACACGCTATTGGATAAGTTAACAAACCACAAAAAGACCATTAACTTTAAATTCTGTTCCCTTAATGCAATTTCATCCACTGTGTAACTAGTGTGTAATTAGCTTATAAACATGTTGTAACAGCCCCCATTGGGACTGTCTTGTTGGTTTGTCCCATGTCTGTCCTTATATGGAGTTCCTGTCCTTGTTTAGTTTGATTGGTCTCACCTGTGTGTAGTTTAGGTTACTTAGGTTTGTCTTTATAAGCTGTTTCCTGTCTGTTCATAGTTTGTCGGTGATTGTATTGCAATGTTGCGTGTTCCCTTGTCTGCCTGTTCATGCCTTGTTCCTTGATTTATTGGATTAAATTGTTTATATTTTGGATGCCACGTGTTTCAAGCCTGCTTTGTGAGCGCAATCGTTACACATGTATCCTGTTGATATAAATTTAGAGTGCATATTTAAGCAAAAATGTGGGGGTGGAGTGTTAATATATTAGATATTTATGTATACAAGTTACATTTACTAATAAGACAGGTAACGCCAGGTTTTTTCACAATAGCGTTCGTAGGTTGAATAAAGAACAGTAAAGCAGGGTGCACAAATAAATTACAAAGAAGAATAAAATAAATTATGCAAACGAAAGTATTTTCAATCATCTTCCAGTAAACCAAAATCTCTTATCATTTCATCAAATATGCGAGCTGTTTAATCTTTATACAGCGTAATGTTGGAGAGAAAATCTCATTCAAATACAGAGACATAATGTTTTGTTTTCATATACTTCTATTTACATTTCATATACATTTATGGATAGATTTTACCCGGAGCCCAGGTAATGCTAGGTTATCACACTAATCGTAAAAATTAACAGATTTTTTTTTAAATTATCATTGATATAACTACATTTAAATACTGCATACACATGCCAATGTGTTATATAAAATTTTTTAAATCAGTGCATTTACTGACTACTACTAAAATTACCAAATTTAGTAGATTACTAAAAATAGCAATTCTTTATCTTTAATTTAATGCATTCCAATGGGCCGCCAAGAACTTCCTGGACAGTCTACATGAATAACATGATGACCGAGCATTCTGAACTTTAATTGTCGCAATTCTCTCTTTCTATGGCTCTGCTTTAATACAAAAATCTTACATATTGTGCCTTTAATTGTTTAGTCATTTTGTTTCTGTGCTGACACATGTGGGTAATATTTTATCAGAAAAAAACATTTTGAGTTTCACTTTGTGCAAGATGATAGTCATACGTTTACAGTATGTATGAGTCAAACACAAATGCAAGTTACAACTCAAATATTTCATTTCATCTGGTAAATGAACTATAATATTGTATTTACTGATATTAAATGAATTTTACATTTACATAGATTTATTCACATACACTGGCATTTATTTATATAATCACAATTTCTTCAGATTATGCACAAATGCTTTTTTTTTTTACTTTGGACCAGAGTATCTGGACCATTAAATGGTGCACATGTTTTATACTGTATTATATTTCACTTTGGTGTCATTTTTGATCTCATTTGTTTAATTTAGAGCTGTGTTAATGGAGGGTTTTTAGTTTGTTCTGATGTGAGGTAGGATTACAGTACATGCAAGAAAACTGATTTTATTTTCTGATCAGTAGAACATACACACACACATACATACACACACACACACACACACACATCTGTCGTGCACCTTATGAAGCTCCATATAATGAAATCATATGTCATATATGTGTCTGTCTGTCGGCTGTGGATATACTCTGCATATCGTAAAGACTACAGTGATGTTCGAAGTGGAAGACGGAGGCATTATGTTGCCACAGTAACTCTCCTCTCTGCACATTATTCAATATGCACCCATATTAGCAAATTGCTGTGTTTTTATCTTTTATAGCATAAATGTGTTTGTCTGTGTGGGTCAGAAGTGTTGTGAGCAGCCAACAGTCCCCAACAGAAACCATTAAAGCCTTTAAATGATGTCTTCTGGAAATATAAAGAGTAAGGTAAGCGTGACACGTGATGTGCAATCTGCAGACTAAGCTCTTAACTAACCCATAAACTGAGATCCTAACTAACCCACATACTGAGCTCCAAACTAACACACAGACTATGCTCTTAAATAACAGACTAAACATGTAACTAATCCACTAAAAATTTCAGTTTATTAGCTTCAGTCTGTTATAGAGCGACTATCAGCCTTTTTCTGCCTCTGCCTTCTCCTCATCATCAGCATTTTTAACTATAACCAGATATATAACATATAAACTCTTCGGTCAGGTTTATATCTAAAAAAAACTGCTAATGAAACAAAACGAAAAACCTGCAAAGTCATTTTGAGAGGCTATGTTAACCTGCATTATACACAACAAACTAAGAACATAAACACTTATGTTAAATAATATATACTTCATAATAATACATATTCACCATATTTGAATAAAAAACTGTCTGTAACTTGAGCAGAGCTTGAACTGTCCTTGGGTAAACCACCAGTAAATAAGCTATATAAAAAACTGTTATCAGCCTGAATAAATATGATGCCATTAGCTAGTGAGATGTGTACCCTATCATAACCTTCATTGTGTGTGTGGGTACTGGTATATGTGGTTTAGAAGGACACATGTGTATAATGATGTGTTCTCATAAACCAAATGGCTTAAAAAACATACTAAATTGTGTTTTATTTAAAAAGGCCAAGAGTTTTCTGTGTGGGCTAGGTTTAGGGGTGGTGGTATGGTTAGGGGATAGAATATACAGTTTTTATACGGTTTTAAACCATTACGTCAAACCCTAACTCAAACCACATATGCATGTATGTGTGTGTGTTTCACACAGAGAAGAAGTGAGAGCCATAACCCCTGACAAAACTGATTTTCACATAAAAGTACACAGTGCTAAAAATGGCTCTGTAAGGCTAAAGTGCTTTTTGCTGTTCGGTGTTCATATGTTCAAATATCACTGCTGATTTATCAGAATGATTTAAACACATTTCAAAATGAACTTTTACTTTACTTTCAAATAAGGGATTGAAAACAACACCAAGTCAGATACTCTGTAAGGTTTGAATGATTTGATGACTTGCTTTTAGCTTTATACATGTACAACATACAGTCAGATTGGGAAACACCGAGGGATTTACTGTACTGCATATTTAACATTATACCATATGTTTGAAAGATGTACAAAGTGATTCATGTTGCTACTGATAAATGTACACTGGAAAAATCTTTTAGCAGCAAACCTAAGAATGTTAATAACTTCTTTTCTTTAAGTCAAACCTTTGCATCAGTTGGACTTTATTAGAATACACAAAGCAAATATCATTTTAAGAGTCAGACCAGGCAGAAATTAATCCCTAACAACTCGTTGTAACAGTGTAAAACTTCAACAAAGTGTTCATTCATGACCCATTCAAGAGAACTTGATAACGTTTTCTAGTTTTAATTTCTGCTCTACTTAGTTTCAGCACAATCTATTCTAGTACATAACAAACCCTGTATGCTTTACATCCAGAGCCGGTGCAAGTCTTTCCAGAGAACACTAACTCACACATTTATAGTCCAGTTCCAAAACACACACACAGTCCCTAACATACCTCACACACTTCACGACATGAACAAACACAAACTCAAAAGTGTCCTACCTCTCTGGGTATCTTTTTATTGTGTGAAACGCACTGACCGATCATTGGAAAGCAGCAACAGTAGCACAGCAGACAGGAACATCCAGCGTGATGCTGTCTAGTTTCTCTGTTTCTATCTTTTCCTCACCTAGTCTATCTTTTGCTCTATCTTCTGGCTTTTCCCTCTCACCCACTGTAAGCGCACTCTCTCTCTCTTTCTCTCTCTCTCTCTCTCTCTCTCTCTCTCTCTTTTTCTAAAGGTTGCTCTGCTCCCTTTTTGCCCCACACACAGACACACTACAGCTTGCTCGCCCTTTGTGACCCCCTCCTATTTCTATTTCTCTCTCTGTGGGTGTATAATTAGACTCAGTCCTGCCTTGATACAGCATTTGCTCATTGTGAAGTGTCTCTGAGCTGGACGTAGTGACAGGAAGCTGAGCAGCTTTGCTCATTAACCTCTTACAGGCTGGGGAATGTACCGTCACTGCCCGCATCCCATTGGTCAGTCCCTCCTTTCATCCCTGCCTTAGGCTGCTGTGATTGGCTACTGCACCACATGCTTCCAGACAGCGGCTCACACTACTGGCTGTAGTGCCATATGCACCAACTTGCATCTTGCGTACATTGGTGACATTGAAGGATCTTTAGATCCTCACACGCAAATTGTTTGTGTTGTGTTTTGATCTATATGTTTTATTTTTTATTTCATTTATACTCATTTATACTATTCATTTAATTATTGATAATCATTTTTAAAAATCATTAGTTATTCACATAATTTATTAATTGATTATTTTTATTATTACCATTATATCATTTAAGTATTTTATCATTTATTCATTTATCATTTTATTATATTTTTCTGTTTTATATTTCTTATTATTTTTCTTGCTTATATACAATAGCTTATGACTATTGTATTGTTGCACTACCCTTTTGTACATTTCTGTTTATAATCATTTCTGTACACTTCTGTCTATATCCTATCTGTACATTTCTGTTTATACCCCAT
>JAZGTK010001606.1:22256-37946 GCA_036877625.1 Ambastaia sidthimunki | reverse complement strand
GTTGTTCTTGGAGTCGTCTCTTTCTGAAAGGCTCATGGACACAGAATAACACGCCATCTGCTCTCCGTTCTCCTCTGAGGCCTGACACACACACACACACACACAGTCAGAAAGAATGAAAATTGAGAAAAATGTTTTCCTTCCACAGAAAAATATTAGTATTCAAGTTTGAAATGCCATAAAGTTGAGTTTTTTTTTTTTTTTTAAAAAAGATAACTATTTTAAGTAATTTAAAAAAAAATTTAACCTCTGGAAGAGATTCTTTACATTTGTGTAATCAAATGACTACTGTTGATCAACAGTCAATCCCATGAAACCCTATAAAATGTAAACCCAATTTCCCAATTTTTGGTTTATTAAATACAGTTTTCCTCATGCGCTTGATTTAATCTCTTGAAATCATTTAACAGTAAAACAATCACTTTGTTGCTGGACAAAACTTCCTTACAGGTCGACTCACATCAGTCAAAACCACACAAAGGAACAAATTTAAAAACCTCTGTGTCATTTTACATTCAATTTACAGATATATGGTTAATAAAGCAAAGACTCATTCATGTGCAAAAAAATATGTTAATTCTGTGATAATAATCATAAAATATCCAGGAAATCATAATACAAACACATTTACAGGCTCTTCTCAAACATCTGTTCACAGACCGCTAATTGCTAATTATAAAAATGAAGAAAAAACAACAACATGACTGTTATCATAGGCAATATCATAATTATGCAAATATGTATAATGCAAGTATGTAGATGATAAATATAATAAATAAAAAGATTTCTACACTGAATTGAAACACACTGTGAACTGGTTTTAGTGTTGACTTAACAGACAGTATCATGGCCACTGCACAGGGATTAAAACTGACCTCTGCTGAGTGGATTACGGCTCTCCACGTGCCCAGGTTCTCGCACCAGCAGTCTGTGCGTGAGATGTGCAGCTGGAGGTCGCTGTGTTCCTTCTCCATGGCTCCGATTTCCTCCTTCAGCAAAGAAACAATCTACACAAGACATTTTCATAAGTTTCACTGCTGTGGACATCTGTGGAGTCTGGTGCTAGTCTCTGATCAGTGTTTGTTCTGATCAAATAAAATAAAAAGATTATCTGGTATATACAGTAAAATGGGCTGGGCACCTTTTTATCAGGGCGGGGTGCATTCAGGATGGAGCCCAGTGCCTGACGCTTGTACTCCAGTCTCTCGTATAGCAGGTGCAGTTTGTTTGCAGCATAACTGGCCTGTTCATTGATGCCTTTGCTGCCCTCATCCAGTGCCACGTCCCCACTGTCCATCACCTGACCCTGCATGTGACATATACACACGACTACACTAACACTGCATCAGATACATTAACAATTAACATTACATTAACAGAAAACTACATTACAATTTACATAATTTTCACATAAATTACTATTTTGTCTTGCCAGCAAAACTATACTGTAAATAATTTATATCACTCAGATAGGTCACATAGAACCTTATAATATATATGTGACCCGATCTAGCAAAATGAGTCGGATGTCGCAAAATTTAGATTTTGCTATTATTGAAAAATAGAAAGAGGAGACCATACGCTTTAAAATTATATCCTAGTCAAAGACATACCTTGAATGGTTTTAAAGATATACCCATTTGAATTATGGCTGTCTGTCCTCTATTATGGTTGTCTATCCTTCAAACTGAAAACCTGAGAAAATCACGCTTAAAGTTTTTTGCCTGTTTTTTGTTGATATCTTTAAAAATCCATTCCATTTAAATGTATATTATTTTACAGCTTAATTTGACATTTGTACACATATAAATGATATTAAACCAGGCTGAAACTCAAATTATTTTTAAGTATTTATTTGAATAAATATTTTAAAATACAACTGCAACACATTTGGCGTTTGGACGCTTATCCACAGCAATCTCCATTAACCTTAACATGAACTACAAATGACTTGTAAACAACAATAAAATATGCTCACCATGCTGGGATCAGGAAAGAATAAAGAATGTAAAGCAATTTGCATGTTACTTGATTGTTTAAAGTCTTAACAATAAATCTTGTGCTGTGCGTCTGTTTTCTTTTTGAATGATTCAGAATTACATACGCTCTAAAGCATCGCATTCTTAAAAGGGCACAACCTGGTGCGTGCGTGTGAATTTAGTAAAACTTGAGAGTTGCAAGTCAACTTTAACAGTCATTTAAATACCTTTACTCAATGATCTGGACTACGAAACTTTGAGAGATTATTTTTGAATGTCTGTTCTTTGAAATTAGCTAAAAAAGCGAAATTGATATTTTCATTGTTTTTTCACATATCGGCCTGTATCTTTAAATGGAACATTGCGACATCCGACTCATTTTGCCAGATCGGGTCAAATATATATAAATTTATATATATAAATATCTATGCAGATTTTAAGAGACAGAGAAACACACAAACGAAAGAGAAAAACAGAGAAAGACAAACAGAGAGACAGACAGATAGAGTGACAGAGAGAGACAGCAGCTGATATCATGTTAAACTCACAGCATCATCTTTCTCCTCACTGCTGGACTGTGAGCTGCTCCTCTGCTCTTCTCGTTTAATGAGTCTCTCGTACAGATCGCTCACCAGGAATGATGGGTAATATCGCTCTTTCATTATCTCATACACATCTCCCTGAATCTTGTGAAACACAGCTGTCCCCTTGTTTCCGACCAGCGTCTGCTGGATCTCTTTATAGAGCGCTTTCTCCACCGGTATCTCTTTGCTTTCCACAAAGAAGTTCTGGTAGATCTCGCCCACCAGCTGTGGCACCTCATTCTGCCCAGAAATAGAAACATAAGCTGACTGACTTGACTCAAAATCAAGACACTGATGACTTGAAAACAGAACAGACATCTTAAACACATGCTGTAAGATTCATCAAAGAATGACTGACGATCTAGTAGCACTAATGGTCCATCTGAAGAGATGTGTCAATTCTCTGCATTTCCAGAAGGATTTTACATACAGCCATGACTAGCAGTAAAATACCCGGCAAATCAAAACCATTACATCTGGTTTTATGCTAACAGATGCTAATGTTTATTAAGTAATAAAACAACATTAGAAAGACTATGGCAAAACTGCTGTTGTGCCGAAATGAACCAAACATGTGAGTTTTGTGGCTTGACAGTCTCTAATTGCTAATTTAACACAGCTGGGTGTAAATGGATCAGCGTGATTGTACATGTGCTCCAGTCAAAAGCTGAGTGGGTTTTTTTCAATTATTTTTCAAAGGATTATTTTTCAAATAATCATACTAAAAGTACATTTGAACATACCCATAGCATTTTTAATAAAGCTGGCTTACTATTTATGTATAAGACATAATAATATTGATTCTTGTTTAAATTCTACTCTACTTCCAGGGTTATTTAAAAATTGCAAATTTCTCTGGATTTACAAAAACTAACAGCCATTTGGGACTTTGTAAGTACACAATTGAATAAATTATAACACTGTGCAAGAGGTTTTTGGATACTTCAATACAAAACAAAAAATACAAAATACTTCAATACAAAAAATATTGTGCCTTAAAGTGCATGTACCTTGTTGGCGCTTTTGAGCACCTCCACCAGCTCCCAGAAGCTAATCAGAGCCCTCTTATCCACACGCTCCATGTAGACACGAAAATGCTCCCGGTGGACAGCGTTGGACATGATCTCCTCAAACTGAAGTATCTGTGAGAGTACAAGAGACACACTATATTATTAATATTAAAAACACTAGATTACTACAGTATCTTGAGACATCTGTGTCATTAACCAGAACCAATGAGGAGTATCCTGCTTTACATGCAGTTTTTTTTCTAAATATAAAGTTCATCTTTAGTATCTAGTTTGCTTGCTGCTAAATGTCTTAGACCAAACTCTGAATATCTTTCAAAGATTTGATGCCATTACATGAGATAATCTAGCAAATCTAGTGAATAGTAATGTGGTCAGAACAGTACAATCAGAAAGACCTTTAAACCCTAGAATCTAGAATCTTTAAAAAAAAAAAAAAGAAAACTTCTGCTTTCATGATATGACCCCCGTAATAGGGAGAAGATCCATAAATCAGGAGGTTATGTTGAAGAACACTGAGGGTTCTGTGTTCAGTGCAAGCCTTCAGAGCAGGAGATGTGGCCTGTTAGCATATAACAAACCAACATACTCTCTGAGGTTTCTCTTGGATGCATTAAAGCTGATCTGCAGGAACACTGAGCTGTCTGTGTAAATCACAACAGCCTAAAGCTACTGAGATCAGAACAGCAAGTCATACGACCAATTGCAAAGTTACCCTCCACATCATAACACATTTCTCCACTGAAAAAGGAAGGGATAATGGAGAAAAAAAGAAAGAACTACTCTATTAAGAGCTTTTATATGATGTTAAACACACATGCTTACATACAAAACAACATATTTGGTGAACTTTAATAGCAGTCTGAATACATTCACAGAAAAAGATCCAACCTTATTATTAGGCACTGTATTCCTAGTGGCGTTATATGGAAACAATCAACATTAAACTAATTTTCATCCTGTAATGTGAGGTATTTTAAAGTGAAACAGGATAACGAATGAGAGAAAACTTTATTTTATCCGATGGAAATTGATTGGATTGAGGCCGTTCGAGACAAGAAGACAGCTACTGTCCATTTTGAGTTGTGGAGGTCTGAGGGTTAAGTTTAGGGAGAATAAAGGTCAGGTTTACTGTTTAGGGTGTACACTAGGCACGGCTGTCTTATACGGTACACTTGCACTTAAAGGTCTGAGCTAAAGCATACTTATGTCATTAACAATGCAACTTTTTGTTTTGAAGAAAAGCATTTTCGCTATTATTCTACGTAATAGATTTAATTTATGTCGCATTGCAATTTTTCATTTTTTATTGTACAGCACGGTTAAACAAACCATGCATGGGCATTGTTAGGAGCAATGACACTGGTCAAACGAACCAAACTTTAGGGGTCAAAAGTACTCAGTCACGCTCCAGAGTGCCTAGTGTATATGTGAAAGCGTGAAAGTGACTGTGATTTGTTCTTGTACCCGTTGGCTCTGTGGACCGTCCCCCTCATCCTGAGCTCCATCCTCTGGCTGTTCGTAGTTCGGACCCCCAAGGAGCCGGATGCGTTTCTCACACTGTTTCTTCGCCACTGTGAGCTGGTTAATGTAACGCTTCATATTTCTTGCACGTAACAGGTCAGCCTTCAGAGCGGCGGCCTCTTTACCTTTACTGTCTATAGAGGGGGAGAGAAAGAAAGAGAGAGAGAGAGAGAGAAAAACAGGAAGTGAGAGAGAGAGAGAAACAGGGAGTGAGAGAGAGAGAAAGAGAGAGAGAGAGAGAGAGAGAGAGAGAGAGAGAGAGAGAAAAAGATGTAAAAAACTGGGAACATGGTTTTGGGACTGACAGGTTCATCATCATATGACCTCAGCAGACACACAACAGGTTCCATTTGAATATATAACTGATTCCTTTTTTTTTTTTATTTCCTAGTTTTAGTTGGTGACATAAAGAGCCGTCTGTGGTATTGGACTAGACTTTACAGCACTCAGAATGAGTCTGAAAATATGAGCAGTCATCGCCAGCCATCGACTGTCTCTGGAAACAAGAGAGGAATGCAAACATCTCTGCTCTGCTTCCTCTAACAGCCCCCGTCATTCTGAAGGGCCAGTGGGCGGAGTTAGAGATCTGCCCATTTCAGAGCAGCAGGAGACAGAAAACATTATTATAAATGAACAACCTTTTTCCTGACTCTTCACAAGGAATGAAATAACACAAGCTTCACAGCATGAATGAAATCAGCTTTAATAAATCTGACACTGCAACAAAGGCGTGATCATTTAGCTTTATTTCCAATTATATCTGCAACATAGATGTCTGACTTTTGCAATCAGCTTCATTGTTTGGTGAAAGAAAAGATTCTGATAAATATCCAGACAGGATTCATAAGCTGTACATTTTTCTGTGACGCTGATCTAGGAATATGCAAACACTTTTGATAGGCTTTTAAAAGCAGAACCCCTGTGAATAAACACTACAAAAACTAATCAAAATGAACAATTCAGAAACGTTTCAAAACGTTATTCAGCATTACAGAGATTTTAGTAATTTTTTTCTATGGTGTTGCATTTCAAAGGTCTGACAAGCTTAACCTTACAGACACATGTTTCTCACAGTAAACACAACAGAAAGCCTGTGCAGATCGGCAGTAAAGTAAATCTCATTGTGAGTTACTTTTTGGAACCAGAACTCGACTGCCTCATACCCACCCAGCGCCAGGGTCACTGTAATACCTGACAATAAAACAACTGGACAAGGTCAAACGCAGAAAGAACAGAAAGAGTTGTTGTGCCGTTATAACAGTATCAATTTAAGGTAAATGTCCTTTCTTTACTGCTGGCACTGGCAGGTTTTGTTGCCTCAGATATAAATGACAACTTAAATACATTAGACTCCATTAAAAGAAACATCCTAGTAAATGAAGCTTAAAGGTGGGCTCAGAATAAGTCCAAACAAATATTTAAAACTTAAAAGATGGAAGCTTTCTTATATGCTTTTTATTTTCAGTTTGTTTTCAGAACAAACTGTAGACATAGGGTAATAAACCATCAACCCTAACCCCAGAGTTCACAGCCCAGACTAGACATGAGATGTTTGAAGGCCATCTTACCTTTTTGTCTCTTTAATTGTGGAATACTGCTGATAGTTGTGGCCTGGATGATCTCCACCACTATCTGATACCTGCAGAAAGAAAACAGAAATGAGAGAAGTTATTACTTAATAAAACACACCAGAGTTAAACTGTGTGTTTAAACATTCTGCTTCTTGTGGGGTTTAAACCTGCAACCTTCTGGTTACCATAGTTATATTCACTACATAATAAGCTAATTATATTAAAAAAACAATTTTGTTATAATGTCTGTTGTTAATATTATGTCTTTTTGTGAAATGTAATCTATGTATAGACTCTAGGCTGTTTTTTAATTGACCTTTTTAAATTACCCAACAGTTTAAATAAATATTGGTCCTTTAGAAACTCTCAGTTCAGACTTTCAGTCCTGCAGGTTAAAATGATTCTCACACAGGGAAGAAAATCACTTTTAATTACATAATGTCTGCAGTTAAAGACTGCTTCTACTAAACATCAAATTCCAATTAAGGATGAGAGTATTAAGGTTGCTCATGTTTCATGAAGAAATTTCTCAAAGGAACAATATTTGCGGAAAATGAATGAAATTGATTCTCTGATATTAGGAAGTACTGAATATTTATTACACATTTTCTGTTCTCAGTGAAACAGAGAAATTGCTTTGTGAAAGTCATTCATGAAAAACTGTAATTGACTGGTGTCAAATGAGGTCTAGTATTTTATGATGACGAGATATGAACATCAAAAATGATCTAAAAATGAAGCGCATGAAATGTTTACAAGGAAAACCCTGCATGTTTCTTTTCAGAAATCTTTATAGTTGATGACAACTAATGTAGGAATTTCTTGGATGTGCACATATGACAATCACACAGTAAATCTTTCTTAAATTCTTTATATTTTTAATAAAACCTGAAGACTTTCTTTGAGCCATTACTCGCATAGGCTGAAAGAGGTCCACAGACTTCATGCCAATTTATCTTTTTTAGAAAGCAAATCTTTTGAAGCCTCTTCATCTCTCTTTAAAATAACATAAGACACAACCCTGACTGTTTTTTCATGGTCAGAAACCAGTGCGTTTACCTGAGTTACCTAGCAACAATCTCATCACCTAACCTCATGCTTCCTCCTGCCATCAAATGCGGCAGCCAATTATGGATGCTCAATTTTCTCCACACAATACACAACCTTTCCCCACTCTCCTGTTTATTCAGGGCTCAAACAAAGACTGTTTAACCCTTTAATAACATCTAATAAATACGTAATTTACAAAATGTATTTTAAACTTGAAGTTTTAACACTTAGGACTTTACTGCATGTGTTATAGCTAATGAAACCCCAGGAGGCTTTCTGTTGTCATGGGAAGGGGTCAGGTAAATAGAAGAGCTCCTAACCATGATATTACAGTTGTTATGTACAATATCTTATATGTTTAGCAACGGTCCACATTCAAAAGCAGATCTGTGGGGATTTATTTAATATAAACTAAACAACTGTTCTTGTTTGTAAATGTGAAAAAACACTTAAAAAAACCTATTAGGTGTTAAAAGTGTACTAATTAGTATTTAATCAAATGTTAAGGAAGAAAACATTGTTTTTGACAAAGGATCAAGTGAGGTTAACCTCAAGACTTAGGGCTTGAGGCCAGGGCTGGGTCGGTGGCAGCAGGGGGCGGCTGTTGTGTGGGGGGTTGGGTACGCCGTTAAAGTACAACGGTACAAACCATGGGTGATTAATCACGGTTTTTAAGATTAAAAAATATTTACACCTCTATTCCAAACCTTCTTCCTGACAGAAAATAGCAGAATATTGACAATGAAAATCAATGGTTACCTAGAGCTGTCAGATGTCGGTGAAAGTAGTAAATACAATTTCTGTGCGACATTCTAAGCTAGAAAAGTATGGAAGTTTATTTGTATGTTTATGTCATGCATTTTCTTTCTTCCCCATCTGAAAGCCAAGTTGATTAATTTTACAATTACATTTAAGCTAGTTTTAAAAGCAAAACGGTAACAAAGTTGTGCAGAACTTTCTTTCCAAAACAGTACAGCACACAGTCTTCCCCAAGCACAAACCCTTTAGCTGTTTGTTGATATGTTTCTCTGAAAAACTGAAAATACAAATACTGAGAATATAATTTTATGCTTTGAAGCTTAACATTTCCTATTTTGTTTTCTCCATCCCACTGTGACGAGGCAGATGGATTTTTCCTCCTAAGACTTTTCTTGTCTTGAAAATTGGGGTCTACAACAAAAACTACGAAAAAGTATCTACAGCTAAAGTTAAAACATGCTACGAACAAACCCTGTCTTAAAAGGTTGTTATCTTTATGATGCCAGTCGAGAGAGAAAAACACTATAATCACAAAGCTTTTAGTTCAGAACACTAGAGTCAGACGCTCCCGCCTGACGCCTACCAATCCATCTCTGCCCTGTACATCTGCGATCAATACAGCTGGAAAGTTTGTCTGAGCCTTCAAATGTCACTGTCTCACTAAGTCGCGGATGATACACATCCACAGCCGAAATCCTGCAGAACAAACCTCAAATGACAGATTTCTCCTCCAACCCGGCAGACAGCCCGAGCTGAATGACAACAATAAAAGTAATGACAGTGTAGACTTCCGCTTCACCTATTTAAAGAGTAATTCTCCTGACAGAATGTAACAGGAGTGGCTTTCAACAGAACTATTTTCATCCTGAGATAAATCGGTTCAGACATGGTGAGATGGCCGAGATGCAGACAGCTTTAGTGAGTCATCCACTACCTCAAGCTTTAAAAACACACGCATGCACACACACACACACGCACACATACACAGTAACATTAATCGATAACCTATTTATATCACTGTCAAGTCCTATGGCCAGTGGACAAAAACTGATTAGAGATCCAGATCAACATTAAGGGCTTGAAGGACAGTAGTATGCAGTATGTAGGTTTTTGACAAATGTCCCCTCAATGGGGATATGATTCTAGGAAGGAGGCTCTGCAAGCTACACTACCAACCCAAAGGGTAAGAAAAGAAGATGGATGGTGTGGTGACAGGGGTTTGGGAGATCTGTACCTGAGCTGTTTGAGGAACTGGACATCAGAACTGCTGCTGATGAGTTTGATGAACTCTTCGTAGGATGGAGCATACGTGTATGCCTTCTTATGATGCTCATTGACCTGCTCGCGGTGTTCCAGCTGAGCCAAAAGCATACGATTAATGTTGTCTGGATCACTCAACACGTCCACCAACGGCTTCAGCACTGAAGAGAGAGAGGGTTTTTAATATTAAACACATGTAAATTTTGCATGCATTGATTGCATGCAAACTGACTTACAAATGAGGAAACATCAGCTACCAATGAGCACATAATGAGCACAATCACAAATCATGTTTGAGGATTTAACTACCAATGAAAACCAGTATCAGCCCAAAGTGTCTGTCTGCAATAATGTAAGTGCCAATGAGTGAACTGTGTGTGTCTTCACCATATCACTGTGGGTCTTTCTTACTGTATTTTTATTATCAGTATATTCATGTTGCTTTGTGTAACATTTTAACTTTAACTCATATTTTACACTATCCCTTTCTCCTTGTCAAGCATACATGCTGCCTTACAAGGTAGTTGCCTATATAGACAGAATAAAGCAACCGGTTCACTAGACTTGGAGAAGTGCTAATGTTGTAACTGTCAACAGTGCATATACAAAATGAGACTAAAGCAAAGCAGTTCGAACCCTGAGCAGCCCCAAATCATGAAAGCTACACCTGATGAGAATTGTTCAGCTCATTTCTCATTCATGCCAGACAGAGCTGGAGAATGACATCATCTCTCTCTGTATAAAGAGAGTGGCGACCTGCCACTCTGAGAAAATAAATCTACTCACTTCCTTCACTTGTATGAATTGCATTGCATTAGGTAAAACGTCAAACTAAGTGCCATATTCAAATGATGCTAAAGCTTTTCTTAGAACTATTTTTTCTGAGTCACTGTTACAATTATATTGTGTCGTGTAATACAAAATAAGACATTTGTGCCCAAGTACTTTGGCGTCACTGTATAAAAAGTTACACTCACAGTATGGTTGGGAAAATGGTTATGACAAATATTTAATCTTGGCATACTTCAGTAAGATTTCAGTCAGATTTCACAACAACCCATCTTTCACGACAATCTTTAAGGCCTTTCATTTCCTGCAGCAATCCATCATTTCTCTTCATCTAACTGATATGAAAGGAAACTACCTGCAGTTCTTATAGTATCAATCTACTGATAAAAAACTGCCCAGCAGCCTGTCTGTCTGTCTGTCTCTCTCCAGTAATAGATGATAATATTAATTTTATGGCAAATCTTGGACAATTACAAACACCCATCTGGCGCTCACTGAAAAAAATCCTGGAATCAACTCTACAAGCGTTTCTGAGAAAAAGGACAGTTTCATACTGTACATGAAAACAAGAACATCACTGAATGAGCACATCTAAGCTCTGAACAGACAACCATTTCATCCAGTCAGATTATAAAGATTAAATATAAACGATTGAGACATTAAAGCTCAAGGCAAAAACAAGTTTTTCCCCAAAATCTAATTCTTAGTTATGACACTGACTCATTCTCAATGAATCAGAGTTTTTCGTCAGGTAGCACATGTGCAAGGAAATGTGTCCATGTGTAGCACACAAGCAGCAAAAATCTAGATTTCATTCCAATTCCTTTTAATTTCATTTTTTACCCATACACCAAAATACACTTAGAAGAGATTAGCAAAGTTAGGCAAACACTAAAGTTATTTGAGTGTCATTATAAAAAGTTTTTAGCATTTAAAAAGCTCTCTGAAAGGAGAGATTGCTTTTTAACAGTGATTAGAAAGATTCAATTAACTTGTGTATGCAAGTTTGTTACCTCATTGTGTGTTTTTTGTTGGACAAGTATCCTTCACAGAAAACTACTGTGGCAATGGAAATTACAAACTCTAAAACTAATATTTTTATCTAAAGTATAGAACACTACACTAGCAAACTAGCCAGAAGTGTAGTAGCAATCTGTAGCAATTAGAATTTCAGAATCTTGGCCCCTTATGGGATCCAAACCTACGGTCTTTCATTTAGCAGCCCAGCACTTTATCCACTACACCACTCTTATCCTTGTGCTGGACTTCAACCTGATGATGCAGATTAATGGACAGGATGGAGATTTGTTTAAAATTATTTGTGGTCACTGTGATCCAATCAGTTGTTTTTTTATCTATCATTGTAGTTTATCAGTTCAAACTCATTGGAGCTTTATGTCTTCAGATCAATATGAGCCGAAAGGAATACAGACAAACAAATCTAAAAGTAAATCAGCATGAATATGAGCCGAAAGGAATACAAACAAATCTAAAAGTAAATCAGTATGAAGCAGTGGTCTAGAATGCAATAAACTGAACTTTGTTGTCTGGAATTAATCAACCGGGTGTAGCATCTGTTTCCAGAAATGATTTGTCTGTCTACAGCTAACAAAAGTATGACCTGCAAGAGAAGATTAAACCCAGACCAGGAAACATCTGGTCAGGGTCAGTCCACCTCATCACTTACACACCGAGTAAAACTACTAGTCTCATAAGCTTAGTGTAATGAACTTATCATAATTTGCATTGTCAATGTTATAAATACAACATAACTGAGAGCCCGCTCAACATCTCCACAATGATCCTAAGGTCTTATGCACAGTTTTTAACAAGTTGCTATGTAGTTTTTAAGGTGTTCTGCGTGGTTGCTAGGTGGGTTCTTTACTGGCAAAAGTCAAAGCGCCCCAGGTCTGTGTTATCATTTACCTTTATATATTTCCTTTTTTAATGCCGTGCCAGCTTCTTTGGCTATGGTCATGGTGAGAGCCAGCTTTAGTTATTCAAAAATAAAACTAAGCAAGATATTTAAGATTCATTTTTTCCAAAAAAAAACTTAGTTATTAAAAACTAGTTATTATGCATTATCATTTAGGTTTAAAACTCTGTGTTAGAGGTGCGCTTAATTAGAGTTGCTCAAATAAAAACACTTCCTCTTTAAGGGAAAGAATTCCGGGTTACCTTTAGTAGCAACAACTTCAACCAGCAGGAGCCGCAAACTGCGAGAGCAGACATCCCGCACAGGCAGCAGCCGCAGCAGAAGCAGTCGGGCGCAGCAACGCAGGAAACGCAGCTCCTCATTAGGAGTGTGCAGACACGGATGCAATGGAAAGGGTCTTGGTAAATCCTCCAGCCTGCAGAGGGAGAGCGAATGAGAAATGTTTCGAAATACAAAAATGAGAGAAAGGGAAAATGTGGAAAAAGACAGCAGGATGAAGATAAGCTCCACACATTGATCACTGAGAACAGACATAAACAGCATGTTTGTTCAAGACACCCACTACTGTCTTCAAATCCATTAGCGCACACAAACAAACTCCATTACTGGTTAAATAAAAGCATCCCATGATTGAGAGAATATGCAATCTAGGCTACTTTAAAGAAGCTAAATGTAAAATGGTTTTGATTAATGTTTATTTGATTTCAACACAGTTCCAGTAATTTTTCATGCCTGATGACTTCACATTTACCCATTTGGCGTAAATATCCAAAGCAAGTGACAAAGCATTAAAGCTATACATTTTACCAGTATGTGTGTTCATTGGGACTCAAACCTATGACATCTTGACAACTCTTTACCAATTAATGTACAGGAACATTATTATTACTATTTTTTAAATATTAAACAGCATTAAAGAATGAGCAGGTTTGTCTGATCCTTTGACATTTACAGATTGGCATTATTTTAGGCCCCGGTCACTCAAGGAGACTCACCTTGTGTTAGCAGCCTTGAGATCACAGAAATGTGTGTGGAGGGTCTTGACCGTGTCATTACAAACTAAATTCACCACGTCCACCTCAGACAAACGCATTCGCAGCTGTTTGATCATTTCCCAGAAGTCCTCTGACAACATCTGGTAGAGCTGGCCCTCATCTCGACTCAATGGGACGTACCACGACAGAATGTAGTCCCTGTAGCTGTAATCAAACACTGCAGAAACAGAGAGAATTACTGATGCTGCATGTTACAGATGAGTGAGGTCTCAGGGGACATATACGTGAACACTAAGATTAAACACACTGGAGTTTAATTAATTACTAAACACAACTACATCAGCACACAGAAATTCCCACAATCCTCACATGACTGAGCATCATAGATCAACAGTTTATAGGTCATCATAGGTCAGAATATATTGGCCTCTTGTTTTTATGAACTACATCAAGTGCAACTTTAGCATAGCAGTTAGCATCATGCTGGATTAGCACTTGATTTTTAAACAATTAGTGAAGACACATGTATGTGAGCAAGAGTAAAGTGTTCAGCCAGTCAGACAGCTGTCTGAACAATCAAGATGCAAGATGCAAACATTCTGGTTTCACATGATTCTATTATCACGTACAAAAGAAACAAATAGAGACTGTTATCCAAGCTAACAATATACCCAAACTAATTCATATCCAGATACATTACAGACAACTGCTGCCACACACACAGGTAACAGATGCATGAATTTGATGCCAGTGTCAGGGGATTACAAACAACTGCAGAGCAATGCAATGAGCGTCAATAGACAACACTCCTGTATCCGCTGAGTCACACATGCCAACCCCGGAAGCAAAGCAGCCTGCAGTAACACCTTTTGTGCATCACTTCATGAAATCTTGGTTTGCAGGTATTTCTTTCCTCAGCCTGAGGCAGAACTATTTATAGCCTCTGTGACCTCATAAAATGTGCTGACTTTGCCCGGCTGAGTCTCAGGAAAAACCACTCCTGTCTTTCCTCTCATTCCTTTGTCATTTTCCTCTTCTTAAATGACAACATAAAATACGCCAGACTGAAACCTGCCCTGCCAACTCACACAAGAGCTGCAAACAAATCTGTCATGTTGTCAAAGCTGGAGATGAAAGAGTCTCTTACTGATTTACACAGTTTTAAAGAAAGACCCGCTATCTTATTGGTGAAAGATGACAGTTCAATTGCTATGCAGTTGCTACAGGGTTTGTTTAAATTCCTAATAGTAAGTATGAGCCACAAATCGCTAGTGCTTGCCACGGCAATCACTAATGAGAATGAAAACCCATTTAATTTGCTCAACAAATAACTGTGCTAAGAATACAGGAGGAAGGGCTGTCTGAGTCAGACTGAGAGAACAGAGATGCGCTTCACTGAACATCACTCTGTCACACGAGCTGTCAGAACCTCAGCGCTGGTGTAAACTAGATTGTTAAACATCATGTAAAAACAGAGATTCTCAGACCACAGCAACAACGACAAAAAATGCCTACAATTACCCAGCATTCCTTTAGGCAAGACTAAACCAGGAAGAAATACAATCATGCAAGCATCACTATTACAGCTGCTCATAAGATTTGAAATTTAAACAAATCTTGTTTAAACTCTTGTCCCACACCATTTGTGATCTAAACATTAGGGACACATCAAACTACGTGGCTTGTTGAAAGGAGGTGATCATAAAGATTTGCAGGTCTTTTGACTTAGGCTGGTAAAATAAAACACCCAAACACCCTTGAATCGTTGTGGTATGTCAAGAAAAATCTATAATTCAAATTCAATAATCTAGTTTCCACAGACATTTAAGACAAAAACATTTTTAATCCCATAAGTCAATTAGTAGTAGATTTTTGTGGGTCACCAAAAGAAAATTACCCACAAATCTCAGCAGCTGTTCCTCAAAACAAGTGCACCTCCTCTGCAGACAGCTCAATATAATACCCTAAATAATAATGTCATCTATTTTAAAACTTGTTTTGTTTTTCTGGTTAGGCAAGCAGTGCTTCACTAAAATCACCAACATGAATCATCAATACTACAAAAGAGAAGCTTTGTTTAGAATTATTTAAATTGTGATTTGCCTGTGTAGTGGTAGTCTGGATCATTAAGCATCTCTCTAATCTTATTTTATTCTTTTTTTTCTTGGGATCTGTTAATCAGATTTTCACACCTAAATGGACTGCTTTCACAGCT
>JAZGTK010001606.1:0-22209 GCA_036877625.1 Ambastaia sidthimunki | reverse complement strand
GTTACTCCCAGCAAAAAAAAAAAAAAAAAAAAATCACCCAGCGGGGATTCTGACAATAACCAACTTCATTTATGCCACAGTGGTATTCAAAAGAATAATTTTCACATCACGATGAAAACATGCTTGTGACACTTAGAACAGCATAGTGTCATGGAGCTAAAATTGTGCCAAACCTAGGCAAACTCAGCATTTTGCAAACAAATATAATCTGCTTTGCATAGGAAATTGGACTCCTAAACAAACGGTGAAAAAAGAGCTTTGCAAATGTAGTGCTTTGCAAATACAAAAGGCAATTTGCCTTTTAGCACTAGCTTGCACTGGACACCCTATCCAGTCAGCTGCTATTGAGCTTACACAGATCCATCCCACTCTCACGCAAAATAATTTATTTAATTTGTTATTGTGCATCTGTTCATATTATTCTACTCAGCAGCAATCTCCACAGGATTTCAGGTTAATTCTTCGTATGATCTGCCACATTCATTTTCTTTTTTTTATTTAAACTCGAAAAATGCAATACAGTTTATGTCTAATTTTATTGAAGACAGTAACTGATGTTTAAATCATGAAAACTTTAACTTGTAATAACCTAATGCATTAAATTTATATGTAGAATCATGGTACGCTGACAGTAAAGATTTATATATAAAGATGTGCCTTACTGGAAACAGTATAATATACATTATGTACTGCATAGTATTCAGTTGCAAACAGACTTGGTATTGTCCCTGGTCATTGTCTTCTTGGTAGCATATTCAACACTCATGTCTTCCGTTCTCTATGTGGAGTCAGTCTAGCTCATCAGACTGAACCATGCATCATGTAAAAGTAATTTGCTCTGTCTGTTAAACCTGATCCTGGGTCAGTAATGCGGTTAAGTAGCTAATGGTTCAGGTGCCTTGCTTGGGCGGATGAGATTGAAACCTGACCAGAGGCATGGATGGATTTTGGAACATAAACATAGTGCTGCTTTCTAAGGCTAATGTCACTCATAATGTCATATAACCCAAGCCACATCTACAGACCTGAACATCAGAAAGATTCTGGAATGAGCTCTTCTGACCTGGGCAAGTAAACAACCACCACCTAGCATTCATTTCCAGACAAGCCAAATTCATTATGCTTGACAAAGAAGTTGTTTTGCAGCTATTGAACTGTGAGCAGCAGAATCCAGTGTGTTGTGGAAAAACATCTGTGGTCAGCTCTGTCAGGTCATGTGACCACAGATGACTGAGCGCATGTTTGGTATGTGTTGTTTTTAGCAAACCGGAAGCCTTCACCCCATGACATCTCAAGCTGTGATGCAATCCAGCTGAAAGCAATTCTGAGGAGGTATGTTCCATCAGAAAGCTGCAAAACCAACAAGTTTGAGGAAGACAGCGCTTAAATTTTTTTTGCAAGGCTAATGTGATGTTTGTCAGTGCACTTCTGCAGGTTAATTTACTAGATGTAAATATGCATACTGCAAGCCTGGAGAAAATCAGACAAATGCTTTATGAGGTATAAATTCAGAAAGTTACCAAAATGACTTATATCAAATTTATCATTATTTATGTTATTTATTATTATATATATCAAATTATTTATTTGAAAGGAAGCAAGAACAAGCGAATTTTACAGGCGCAATTTCACAAAAGATTTAATTTATTAATATATAAACTGCTCAGAATAAAGAGAATATTTGAACAAACATTATTGGATCAAACATATATACAAACATATTGTCAAACATTAGTGAATCACGTCAAACGTTAATATAATAAACTACACCTGTGTTTACCTAAGGGGAACTGATGCCAAACAGCTACTAAAACCCTTGTGACTAAATGATTAAACATTATTGCAGAAATGGTTCAGAAAAGTGAAGTTTAAAGCTCTTGCATTCATTCTAACATTCGGTGTGGTGTTAGTCACTGTAGGACTTCTTGATGTTCTCTTTTCTGCTGCTGGAATCTACAGTGCTTTGATTTTACAGCCTGATTCTAAGAACAGGTACGCAAAGTCGGTCTTATGACTCAAAGATGTCAAGGGTAAAATACCTCAAGGGCTGCCGTGTGCTGGGCAGACAGACTTCCGTTTCATTCACATCTAAGCATAGATCATCTAAAGAGTTAACTGTTTCAAAAACTGACATTTTTTCACAATCATGTTTTCAAACCTGCATCTCTTGAAAGAATCAAGGAATTTTTCAAAAGGTCACACTGTGATGTCATAGCTGGGACTACATCTTGACATACAACATTTAAAAATGCTCTTGTGCTAATTTAAAAGCTCAATTTTTAGTCAATTCTTATTTCTTTTATCATATTTTGTGTTCCACATATATGTAAGTCATATGAGAGTCAGTAAAGAGAGGTGAGAGTCAGTAAATGATGACAGAACTATTCCACTGAAGGAACATAATTTAAACTAGTTTAAAAAAAAACTTTGTAGTGGAAAACTTTTGACATGGAAACGTGTTATATAAACACGTTTGAGAATTGAGTTTATGCGCCTTTGCCAAAATAGAGGTTCTGAAATCTGTTTGGAAAATGTTTGGTGAGGGGACCAGCGTGTGATCAACAGGGTGATTCCTGTTTACATGTACCATATATCCTGAATGTCAGTTTAGATAATAGTAGTAAGACAGCTTATAATTTCACAATAGCCTCTAGCTGAGCTGTTATGTCCTTTAGTTTCAACTGGTGAAAGACAGCAGCCGATCTCATCATCAACACAGACAAAATGCTTTTGTATTTCTCAGTCATTGCGACAGATTGGACCGGCTGCTCGAGCCATCCTCTCTCTTACTCCCTCTCAGGCTGTCACGCTTCACACTGTGCTCAGTGCCCATCACCCTGATTGCTATGAATGGAAGATTTTAACAAACTTGCTCATTTATTTTCTTGTCTTTTAAGAGAGCAGCTACAGATGGTGAATCTGTACAATGGCCTAGCTTGTAACAAATAATTTTCTGTTTTAATGATCCAGCACCGGGACTGCAGGGCAATCACTCATCATACAAGGAGTAGTTATGAGTCAGGCCATCTAAACTCTAAACGAGTGCCAATTTAAACACATAACCATTTCCTGTTTACACACTAATGCCACCGGCTAATGTGCGCAACAAACACAGGGGCGAAAACAAAGCAGTTAACCCATTTAAGTCTGTGGATTTCCATTGTTCCCTGAGAAAACTCACCTTCTTTAAGAGCTTTGTCCACATTGAGAGACACCACAACCCTCCTGGTCTGAGCTGAATCCAGCAGAGGCACACAGAACCGCCCCTAAGGAGAACAGAGAGAGATGCACTAGCTATTACACAATACATGACTCATGACAGCCAAACACAACATGCATGAAGGACATGAAGGAAACCTTATGTAAATAGCCATCTAATAGTAATTTGGTACCAGTTTCTAGTGTAAAGGCCAATTCCCAATCGGAAAGCATTACTTTTATTTTATATGGCTGAAATCAAACAAAATGGGGCATAATTCATACATTTAGCTGTGTTGTGAAGTAAATTGGTTCATCCATTTGTCTTTAGGTTGTGCAATATTTATCTTTGTATATACTTTCTGTATAGACAAATTGCAACAACTACATTGAGCTAAAATAATTTTAAAACTTTATAAGGATATCATATTAACAAGAATCTAATCAGAAATCAATCACCATTTGGAATTATTATAAGTAGTACAAAAAATCAACTCCAGCTATGGTAATACGATTTGTAGGTGCTTATAAAGTAATAAATGCCACAATGAATTCCACAACCCAAATAATTTTATACTTTCTTTAAAAGTGTATCTTTCAGGTGCTATAACTGTCGGTCATTTTTGTCACCATTTTAATAACATATCAGCATCTATCAATCTTTTGAAGTACAATATTCCTCATATCTATCCATCTGTCTTCTTCTAATATAGTTTCAAATATCATATTCTAATACTCTTTTAAACCATGTTTCAGACAAACCACACAAATCACAAATCATGTTTCAGACAGTCACCGTGGTGTGTGTTTGGGTAGATTGTTGTGTGAATTACCATTAATTTGTCGAATAATTCCACTAGTTGTTGTGACTGTCTCTTAGTTGTGTTAAATCTGCTGATTTTCTGGGGGCTTTTTTTCACCAGCAGCCCAAAGCTTCCCAGTAAGAAACAGAACAACGCGAAGGACACATAAATAAAGAGTTTGAGGAAAAACGAAGTGAGTGTGAGTCCACCAGATGCAAGCTGGAAGGCGAGCACCGCCACCGCGATGCCGAGAACCAAAGAGGGGTAAACGGCGCTGGGCATGAGGACATCCGACCGTCTGATGCTGCTGCTTCTGCCATCAGGAGGATGCATGATGCGGCTGCTGAAAATGACATTTCCTCACATGTGCATGACAACAGAGGAGAGACTGCATGCCCTTTGAGTTCAAAGCATAGATTTCACTCGTCAAAAAGCGGGCATGAAATTCAGAGCGGAAACATATAAGATCCAAGCTCGGACGCACACTTGAGGGAGAAATTGCACATCTGAATGTTTACTTGATGGTTGAATTTGTAATTAAACGCACAATCCAATTGCATTTACATGTTGCGCTTTGGCGACTACGATTTTTACAATGTTTAATCTGGCAAGTTACTGTATATTTGAAACATCTGTGAAATTTCCGGAAGTTACATTTGTAACACTTATGCGACTAAATCAATCAGTGCAACATAAACGATGGTCAGATAACCTGGTTGGCTTTAGGGCAGCTTAGAGGGTTGCTAATTTAAATCCTCCACCAAATGCACAAGGCGCATTCAAGTACACTTAAAGGACGGCAAGTTACAGAAAGCACCTCCGATGTCTTACATGAAAGCCCATCCAAATGTATCACATCAGCAACAGAAGACTGGCAGCATTCAAGGTCCAATACGAATACGAACACCAGCGCGGCATCGTCCGATGATTTTATGTCAACAAGACTCGAATATAAAAACATTCCAGCACTATTTGTAACCACTGCAATTCATAACTGATCCGAAATGTGTCCATAAATGAAACTCATAATAATCCGTCGTGTGGACAAGAGTACTCGCCTCTGCTTAGATTCGCTTTTGCCTTTCTGGGGGCGAATTTGCTTACCCTACTATGGTGACGACATGGTTCATGAATATTAAACACATAACCTTGACGATAGCTTATTAGGCGTACCTGATTGGTTGCAAACCAGACGTAAGCGTGAGGGCGATAGTTGATGGGCGAATAAGCGAATCGTACTATCATAGGTTATGAATATTTACTAGGCTAGTGAATACGCGCTAGCGGAAGGAAGGCGTCAAAATATGTCCGAATCCAACGTTTGCTTCACTTCCTGTCTCCTGAGATACCGTCATCTGACCAATTTTTGAAGGCAATATTGTAAATGTATCCTAAATTGCCTTTGATGTCCCACAATATTGTGCCTGTGCGTAGTGGAAGAAAGTCTATCCATTTTTTTTGTCAAACACATTTCAATGTAACTGTTACTTTATTGTTGTCATTGTATTCAGTTTCTCATTGTCACGGAGAACAATCGGAGATTACACACACACACACACACATTTATTTCAACAAACGACAGCGATATTAAAATTCCAAACACCTTTAGCAGAAGTTCTGCTAATTCAAAAGGCAGAGTGACAGTCATTCGCGCAGAAAGGAGATGTTAATTATCAAACCAAACAAACACTTAGCAATGACATTATTTTATTATGTTATAAGCAGTGTGTTTAATCAGTGATGATTTGTTAATCCGTTATCTGATATAATCCCCTAAATCTACTAATTTAATGAGAAATAGTCTACTAAAGTGGACTCTAAAGTACACATGTTAATTTAATTCATATGTGATGATACATTTATTCTTTAAACATACATCTTTTTACAAAACGCATCACAAACGGACTGTTTTGCGACATCTTTATGGCGCTGCAGGTGTTACAGATAAATATTACAGATAAATAAAGCAACAGAAAAGGGTACGTGAGATGCACAGCCAGGAAAGCAGGTGGCGTAAGAGTAAACGCTGTCGTGGGAGCACAGGAAGTCGTTCAAACATGTTTCAAACTACCGAGAATAGTTGATAGAGTTGCGGCACACTCTCTCCGTCGCGTAGTCACGTGGTTCGTGTAGCTACTGGGGGAAAAAATCCACGCAGTCATTTAGTTTGAATGGGACAGTTTGCAAAAGCGATTACATTATATTATATTTCTTTCGCTAAATATTAACGCACAGTGCGCATTAATTACCACAATTAATGCTGGATGTAATGAAAATAATCAAAATATTTTATTATAAAACATTTAATGGACAATCCCTATAGAAATTCGGAAAGACAGCGGAAAGCAAGCTTTTCAAATAACTAGTAATTAAAACTGTCAGACAAATGTTGTGGGGTAAAATTATAAAGGTGCATTAATACGGAGAGTGTGTCTTGCTTGTTTCTCTGGTCCCTTCTCCAATGTTTAAATTGTATTGATTGTGTAAATGTTGTTCATATTTACATTGTCATATTCATGCTTATCATATTATTAGTATAACAGTTCTGCTTCAGTTTGAGTAAAATGCATGACTCTGTTTACGGTAGCTTTGGCACTTGACAGACAATGAGTTCGACTAATACAATAAAATTAATAATAACATTATAGCCTTACTAGCCTGTTTCTTCATCAATTTACTGAAATAGGGGGCTCGATCTGGTCATGACTGCTCTCAGAAACCATGCTGTTGAAACCAAACAAACACACACATTTAAAGATATATTTTTTTAAAGTAAAGTATTTTTAATTGTTCACAAACAACAGAATACATCCATAAAATGACAGACAAGTCTGATAGGGGTGTGTGGTTATACAAGTTAGGAACCATTGGTCGCATTCCATTCATCCAATGGAAGTGCATAGGAGTGTCGCAACTGTTTTTTTCAACGACTCTAAAACACCCAGCTATAAATAACACTTATAAATAAAACGTGTCTTAGGAGACATATGAGAAAAAATCTTTTATTGAAAAAGAATGATTACTGGTTACAGAAACTGATGTACAGAAATGATTACAGAAATTAAACAAAACAGTAACACATTGCCTCACCTTTATAAATTTACAGATCTCAGAAAAGAGGTGAGACTAGTGAAAATATTTATTTTCAATGAAATATATATTTAAGGAATTATAAATATTTAAGGAATTATAAGGAAATTATAGACCAAAATCTTCCTAAAATTTAAACCTCTGCAATATATTGCACATGTTGGTTCATCCAATACTCATATCTATTCTGTTAGCATTATGTAACATTTACCACTCAAAACAAAAACTTTTCAGGGCAGCAAAAAGATGGATTTTAAGGTTTTCCTTGGTCTGTATCTGTGCCATAGGTATCATTAGGACATAAAATATAAGGTTCAGATTTTCTCTGCTGTAACCTCTTTAGTCTGATAATGCCCACAGTCTCATCAATGTGAATCTGAAGTCCTTCAAAAGCACCTGTGGAACATTCTAGAACATCCCAGACAGTGTAAGCAGCAGTAATAGCATCAGGCAGCAGAAGATCAGAGCAGGTCGAGTAGCACCTGTTGAGCTCTTTAACATGCACTCCACTCTGGACCAGGAGCCATTGTTGGGCAGGGGTTCGATCCCTAGCATCTTGCATAAAACATTATACACATCTACTGCTCGAATAGGACCTGCACGGAAATTTGTTTTGAAATCTGGAGGGAGAAAATATTTTCACTACAAAAGGAAATTATACTGAATATTTTTATTATCTTTATCTTTATTATATTAATACAAAGTTTACCTGGTCCCTGCGCCAGAAAAAATCCCCTCATATCAATAAACTCATTATCATAACCATGCCAACCATGTTGCCAACCTTCCGCCTCTTCTGTGCCATTTTTCCAGAAGGGCAGTTTGGCTTTATTCTGTAAAGAAAGCAAAAGTTGTCCTGCAACATCAAAAATACACTGATCTTGGTACTTTTTTCTGATCTTGTTCTTTTTTTAGTTATCCAGTGACACATCACTGACACCTCACCAAACTATTCTGTTCTTTTATATCTCGCACACATAGGGATGGCTGTTTTTTGGGCCAAATAGGGCTATTATATTTTGCATAAAATATTATAGGTATAATATTTTATGCAAGACTGACATCATGACTCTAGCGAATTTCCCTGACATCAGAAGTCCTATTGGGAATCTACAAAGCAGCCTATTAAACAGGTCCAGAGGGGATGTATAAATCGTAGTGGAAAATTTCACAGCACCCACTTGGGACTGACCACAGGAGAAAGAGCTGGTAAAATTTGTTCTATGATAACAGCACAGAAAAAGACAATTATAGGATGCTGATTGGTTAATACAAATGGTTTATCCTGTGTCCTATTGCTAATTATTGGACTTTATGATGGCTGTTATATTTGCTTAACTTTAAACTTGACATAAATGCATGAAACACTATATTACCTGATAATGTGCAGCACCCACACACATCTTCTCTTCACCTCACTTTACATGTCTATATATTGTAAAAGACTGTTTGGTACTTAATGAATTTGCAAAATAAAATTGGAATATTAATATTTTAACCAATCACAGTTTTATAATCAGGCCTATGGAAGCTTTTTAGCTATGATTATATTCACAATATAGCAAAGCCTCTTGTATCCTATTACTTAAACAGGACCTTTGTAGCACTTTAATTTTATGGTTTAAATGGGTAAAATCTCAGATACATTTTTATATTTGGATCAATTCTGAGGAGACAAACCTCTGTGATAAACCATCCAGGCTCTGCCACAAGCGTCAGGGTTGAGACAAACCTCCCGTTCTTGTAATGATATCGGTCTGGAATCTCCTGCTTTTTATAGACATTCATGTTGTCCACTGAGCTCAGGTTCTCATATATCTGAATTATGAAGTATACATAGAGATAAATATACACATGTGTTTACAAGTATATATATATATATAGTTTACAATTTATATAATTTTTTCACATAACAGTAAATTTGTATTTGCATTACAACAATTTTTCTGGGGAAAATGTGCTTAATTGTCAAAAATATTGTCACAAATGTAAACGATTCTAAAATATGATTTATTTTCTTTTAGTAAAAAATATCCCCTTATTTCTGTCTTATACACATATTAGTTAAGTTATACACATATTAGTTTGTTATACACACTACAAAACAATACATAGTTCTACCACATACATAAAATGCAAAGCCCTAAAAGTATCATAAACTTGGTACAAAGTCTGAATGTCACTTTAAGGAAAAAAGCAGCAATTCAAAGTACAAGGCCTCGTTTTACACATGAATGAATTCTGACATTAAGTGTTTGTAAATTCCTCAGATTGGCAGGAGACCATATATATTTTGGCCTTAAGGCCTCAGTGCCACAGCAAACATGCGTCACATGGAAATAATGCAGAAATTGAGAACAGCGTCAAGACTGACTCACCTCCTCAAACTTGTTTTGTTTGGGCCACAGGCTGACCACCGGCCCTCTGTCCATCATTTTCACGATATTTGACATATCGATGTATCTGTCCAGTTCAATCACTCTCTCCATCCACTTTAGCTGAGTCATACCGTGATCAGAAAACATGACTACATTTAGCTCATCTCTCATACTCTTCTCCTGAAAAAACAAACAGCCCTGAGGTGTGAATCAACTTCATTTACGAGCGTCAGCTTTTCCTTCCTTCCTGTGGTGAAGAAGCAGACCTTTATTTTCCGGTTGAGGGTTTGGAAGGCCTGGTCCAATGAGCGTACAGCACTCTGTATTTGTGGAGAATGAGGCCCATGGTGATGTCCTTCAACATCGATCTTCTCATAATAAATTGCAGCCATATCGGCTTTATTGCTTCTGTTTAAAAACAAACCACAGCAGAGATTTAAGGCATCAAATAACAAGCACTCAAAACATACTCAAAACTCAAAACATATCTGCCTTTTTGGGCATGATTCATCAGTCCACTATTCCAACAGAACAAAATCTAGGCTCTGCAGGCTATTAATTATGTTAACCAGTCTAGCACATTATGGTGCAGAATACCTGCCATTTTAATCCAATACATTTTTGTATTAAATCAAACCCCTGCTCATTTTATTATGGAATATCCTGTTTCACATGAGACATCATGAAGGCAAAATGGCTGATCAACTGCTATTTTCTGTTAACTTTAACCAACACATCCTCACAGAAAATCAAGAAAGATTTGCATTTGCATTAATAATTAACTGAAGAGGCTTGTGGTTCTCCTACCTCAGCATGTTAAGAGCATTCTCCATGGAGTCTGTGAGGTTCTTCTCTGAGGGGTTATAGACATATTCCTCACAGAATGTGGGTCTCATCCCGAGAATTGCCACTTCACAACCTAAATAAATAAACATACTTCACAGCATGATGCTTATATGCAGCCGTATGAAATCAATGTTTTACACAGCAGAAGTTTACAACACCTAAAAACGTTCTAAGTGCTTTAGCTGTAAAATGACAGTAAATGCACTGATATTATGAGTCTGTAAAAGTGGATGTACCAAAAACCTTTGCACCTGTTCTGTCTTAATGGCACTGATTAAATGCATCTGTTGTTTAGAATGCCACAGTATACAGTTTAATTTAATATAATTTAGTTAATTTATGTTTAAAATTGTACCTTATTTTGGCAACAAAAAGGCCTACAACAAATGTAAACCAAAATGTACATGTCTTTTAAAATAAACAGAAAATATAACAGTTCGTAATATTTAATTTGACTTTCTGACACGGATATGTTGATGCTGTTTGTGGTGGGCATCATAGCATGAGGTCATCTGCTTCATTGACCTGGCCAGAAGTACATGTAGACCCTCTTTCCAAGTTTCTGCATGGTGACCCACAAGGGCTCTGATCCATCCCACCACAGAGGCAGATGGCTGTCTGGATTCGTCCCAATCAGGAATTCCTTCATAGAATCTTTATCCCACATGTAATTCCCGGTCATCTGGTGCACTTCACAAAACCGTCCTGGAATAAGAGGAGAGCTCAGGTCAACTCACAACAACTCAGGTCAAGATCCATAGCAGGATTTTAAATAGCATCCCTCTGAGGGTCATACAGATGATCTTTGTTTTGATTCAAGAGTTTAAACATCAACACTGTCTTCCATATTTCTCCTAAAATTCTAAAGAAAATTTTTTAAAAAGACACCAAATTTATGTGAAATCATTTCTCAGATCATTTGTTGCTGGAGGAAATTTCATGAGTTCATTTTGAGGTAATTTTAAAATCTCTGACTTTCCATTGCAGAATTTGTTATCTTTGCAAATCTAAGCACAGTCTGTAATGCTATAAAGATCTGTTGAGTTAGACCCTTTAGAAGATGCGAGATTACTGGATACTTTTACTCAGGAGAAGAACCTGAGACATAACCTGAACCAGTTTGTTCTCCATTTAATCTCTTTTTTTGTCTAGGAGATATAAATGATATATAAAAGAGATCTTTATCAGAACAAATGCATGTGGCATACACCCTAACCCTGACAGTCTAAAAATGTGAGGCTTAAAGGAATAGTTTACCCAAAAATTATCATATGCCACCATTGATAAATGATGTATTGATCACTTAATACACTCTAAATATTAATCATTTTCCTTCACAAACATCATTTTAGACATTTATTAACCCACTAGAGTCGTATGGATTACTTCAAAGTCTCAGGCACTATTCAATGCTATTACAAAGCTGGAAGAGCCAGGATATTGTTATATATAACCCTGATTGTGTTTGGCTGAAGAAAGAAAGTCATATACACCTAGATGGCATTAGATGACAAAATTCGTATTCTCTGAAGACCAGTGTACCCAATGGACTTTTTTAATTAAACTAAACTTTGGACTTGTTAATGGTAAACCATGGTAGGATTGTTATGGAACAAACTCTCCACTGTATTAATATTAAGCCAAATGTAAACTAAACACTATATTTACTTATATTTGCAGCAGTAATGTTCACTAAATGTTCAGCTTCAAAGTCAGATCTTGACTATCATTTTAAATAAAAAGAGAAAGTAACACTTTACAATAGGATTATATAGGATTACGTTTGTTGGCATAAGCAAAATAGTTCATTTTAGCTAATGCGTTAACTAATGTTAACAAATGCAGCCACATTGTAAGGTGTTACCTCAGAGGAATCTAATCTAATCTGATTATGAATCTTGAATGCTTTCAAATCATAAAACACATGGAAGATTTGACAGTATCTTTAGTTAAAATATAACCTCTTTCTAATTGGTTCTTGCATGTTCCTGCTTGTATCTACACACTCCAGATTCAACACAATTTTTAAAAAGACTTATGACAGTTCATTGTTTGATGGTTTTATCAGCGCCTGAGCTCAGTTACCACACAAACTTTTTTCTGAATCATCATGGAGAAGAGAATGTGCCTAAACAAAGCAACTACCATCAGCAGAGCATTAGAGCATTGGATCTGATTGGAAGCGTTGTGTGCTGGGCTCAGTACTGGCCTTTTGTTACCTTGAAGGCCGGCAGACAGACAAACACATTCTGTATCACCACAGAATTTAGCAACAGCAATGTTGGGTAACAAGTACCTTTCTAAAAAGCATGTCTACTAATAGAAATCTAATCCTACAATACAGCAAATAACAGCATTAGGGTGTCTGGGCTCCAATGATAAAGAATGTCAATGTAGTAAATAAATTATTTAAATAATTCCCCATCAACGTTCTCAGATTACATTTATTCATTTGGCAGACGCTTTTATTTTATCAGCACTTGTATTCCCTGGGATCGAACCCACAAAGTTTACGCTATTAACACAATGCTCTACCAGTTGAGCTACAGGAACACTAGATAGTTCTATTCTATTTCTATTCTGTTCTTTTTAGATATTTCTATTCATGTTTTCTAGGGCTGCACAAAATATCAAAAGTTTAACAATATCACAGATGTGCATTTCACAAAAGTTTGCAATAACTGAATGATTTTAGTTCTTCAAAAAGTCTTCAAAAAGTAAATACAGATAGATCAGAACTTCTAGGGAAGCCTCATTTTCCCAAAAATAATATGAAACATGCATTTTGGTTATTTCATTTCCAGTTTTAAAATGTATTTTAATATATTTTTATTTATGAAATTTAAAGCATTATTGCATTACATATCACATTATTTATCAAGTTTATTAAGGCCACTGTAACCAATGGCACTATTTAAACAATAATGAACAAGCAGACCCAAAGATTTAACAGACCCTTATTGTTCCTACAGTAACTTTAACAACCCTTATAACTATATAATCTGACAAAAGGAATGTATTACATGCTGTAATAAATGTCTGCTAGAGCAGAAACAATGATTAGGTAAGCATTAATTATTTGTATATTTAAGCCTTACAGACATATGTAAACAATTAAAGACCCCAGGGGTCTATAACCTCTTAAATTCCAAAACATCTCACAGTTTATTAAGTTACATTGGAACTCGCTGACCCAATGATCTCACTATGAAAACATGGTGGAAAATAGAAGTACAAGAGGTGATATTGAAATACAGGGACTTTCAAAATATTTGTTAAAATGTATAAATCTGAAAATAGCAAAGGGAAAATGACCTGAAATGTTGGGCTGCATGCACATATTAGGCGACCCTTAGAAAAGTACTGTTTACCAAGGTACTGTGCAGATGGTGATGCCATGGTCCTATATAAAATATTCAATATACTAAATTGATACTAAATTATACTTGAAAATGATAAAGTACTGAATAATTACTATATTTATGCGTTAGATTTCCATAAAGAACACAGTACTAAAAATGGTACGTGTGCAAGATTTACCGAGATTAATCATAGTACTTTTTCAAGTTTGTGATAGTAAACAACACACAAAATTTCAAACTGTCATAAGGCTGGCACATACAAATATTATAGATACATATAATTTAGTTTAAACTGTATTCTTTATAAACTGTATAAAGTCTCACCAGTCATTAGAGAGTAATAGTTCGGATAGGACAGACTGGGGAAATCCGGGGTCATGTAATCCACTTTCACACCGTTTTTCACGATCTCTCTAAATCCAGACAGGTTTTGTAAATCGTCCATGTAATCATAGCGGAACCCATCGATTAGGAAGAGCAGGAGTTTGCGGTTTGCCTCGCAGGACCCGCAGAGAAGCAGCAGAAAGGTTGTGCGGATGATTCGCTCTGCTAGGATCATCGTGTGCCTGTACGACTGACTGACGGAGACAGACTCGTGTGCTGATTCATGACAAAATCACAGGCGTTTCCAGCGTGTGAGAGTCCAAACTACACTCTCACATCCAGCAGGTTATGTAGATGAGATCCCAAGACCCCTTAGGAAAGCAATAAAAAAAATTATTAACAATACACAAATAAATAGTAGTAATAATAATATATAGATAGGTAATAACTATATAACATACCTACGTTTTGTCCAGAAAAAGAAGCAAGAGAGTAATTGCAAGCACTACTAATAATAGCATTTAAATTGGTTAAATTTATTAATTGATTTATATGGTTGATATATTTTTTCTTTAATTTAAGCCTATGCAGAGGGCATGTTTAGGTATATTTAAATTGGTTTAAGCTCGAAACAAAAATTATAAAAATATGAAAGAATATCAAAATCATTCAAAAACCTGATTTTTAGGTACACAAGTTTAGTATAGTATAGGTATACATAGTTTTTATGGCCAGTGTCTTTCTTCCGCTGTCTTTAAGTGTATTTTTATGAAATCTATTTTATATCTAGGCCACAAATGATGGTCAATAACAGTCCACATTAAATCACAGCTTACTCCAGACAGGCTGAGGTTTCTTCATGAAGACAGAAAAATAAATAAGTATTATGTAACCCTGGAGATTCTAACAAATAATCTTCCACCACCAGCATGAAATCTGCAGTGCAGAAATATGTATTTACATAAAAATGTGTGTAAATTATAAACTTACTGTATTCACCCTCTTGATAATTGCATTTTTAGCTGGCTTTTTGTCATTTTAAAACACAAGGCTTCTGTTTTGTCAAAACAACATGTTATTTTTGCTTCTTTTTTTCTATTTCTTTTTTTCCCATACTTGTTGTTCGTGTTGCTGAACTTATTTACCGCTCATTTGTATTGTTAGGCAGAACAACTATATTAAAAATACTAAACTTTTAAAACCATCAGCTAATGTTTGGCATGTGGTTGTTGTAAACATGATCAACACTGACCTCTTCTGTTTTAAAGCTGTTAAAACCAAAGAAACATCGAGAAGAAATCTTTTCCACTAGGTTGCGCCCTAACCTCAATTTTATCTCCACATGAGAACAGATGAAACAGTTGTATTATAGGAGAAAAGACTACATTGAAGCCATTGATGTGCAGTCAGCAGATAAAGGTTGAACTCTGTCCCACTGCAAAGGTATTTTTGTTAAAATGAGTGTTCCTGTAGCTCAACTGGTAGAGCATTGTGTTTGCAGCACAAAGGTTGTGGGTTCAATCCCAGGGAATACAAGCACTGATAAAAATATGTATACCTTGAATTCACTGTAAGTTGCTTTGGATAAAAGCGTCTGCCAAATGAATAAATGTAAAATAAACAGTGAAGTCAGCATATTTTAAACAATTATTTATCCCATTTGTTGTTAATAGTACAAAGCTACTTAACAGTTTATAGATAACACAGACAATACAGTTAAAGCATTTATGGGTCTGTTTTGTAAAACAGGCAGATCCTGACTTGGAGGTTATAAACAATAGGAGAGAGTGAGAGAAAGGACGAGAGAGTGATACAAACATGGGAAGAAACTTGCTAGACCCACTTCATGTTTATACACCAGGGTTGGGCAAATTCAGAATGTAACAACCGACTCCCTCTCAATTATGTTGAAATATGAATCAACTGGCCACTGCCCATGAGATGGATTGAAATAAAAAAGACAGGTACACGTTTTAACTGAATTGCAGAAGAGGAATGTCATTTGTTTTGCACACAAACAATTGCATTCATTGTGACTGTATATAGAATACATTTTTCTCAATGAATTAGACATGTTTCATAAAACTTTAATGTTAATTTTGCCATGAAGCACTACAAAATATTTAAAATGTTGACAAAATTGTTGACAAAATTCCTGGTGCCCTTCCCAGCATACATTGGGAAGCTGCAAACTTATATTTTCACATTTTAATTCCCCACACAGTTAATATTTGTGTAGCTTTCACTAGAAAAAATAAGTTACTTAATTCATGCATTTAAATTCCATTTTAATTCCACTTCTTTAAATTCTACAAATCTCATTAGCTAACTTAATTCAAATTTCATTTAAATGCAGGAATTGAATTGTTAAAAGTAAAAATGAGTTATTTTCAAATTCTAAATGACACATGATCCTGCTATGTGTTTGTGAAGCGTTAATTTATCCGCTTGTAGTTGTCATAGTGACCAAGGTGTCATTAGGGCTTACTTTAGAACAGCAACTGAAACCAAAATGCAAACACACCTCTTGACACACACACACACACACACTAGAGCTGCAGGTCAATCGAGTTTAGCACCTGCTAAATGAGAGAGATTATACAGAACTCTTTTATCACAGTTTATTTAATCAGTGAACTTGCAGGGTAAAACTTTACATTTATTCATTTAGCAGATGCTTTTATCCAAAGCAACTTGCAAAGAGAAAGAGCATTAAACATTTTGTCCCAAGAACCAACAAGCCAAGTCTACAAGGCTGCATTTACAAGTGGAAATCGCATTCTGATGCTAGAGAGAGGATGAACAGAAGGGTTTTTTGTAGTAGAAGAAAGAACATCGGAGCATTGGGGATTAAGCAGGTGTCAGCAAAACATGTGTTTTAAATTGTTTCTTGAAGGTTGTGATGGTCTCAGCAGATCAGGTGGAGGCTGGGAACTCGTTCCACCAGGAAGGAACAGAATAGGTGAACGTCTTTGAGACCGATCTGGTACGTCGTTATGGGGGAACAATCAGATGTTGCTCAGATGTTTACAGAACGTAGTTGGCAGGAGGGAATATATGTCTGAAGGAGTGAGTTGAGGTAGGAGGGTGAAGTTCTGGTGACTGTCCTAAAGGCCAGGGTCTTCTGTGTAAAATATATGTAACTTCCTGAATAGTTGGAAAAAATGACTGGTAAAATCTAAATGGGTTGTGGTCTATTTGACAGTCTATGGCCTTAATTTAAACATTAACACAACAAAAAAAACAACACCCATGTTTAGGGTCTGTGCGTTTTGTATTGGGTGTTGTCTGGATCATTGGCTATATGTGAATATGCTTTTTTAAAACATTCTACAAAGGTTTTAGTTGAACCATGACTGGCTGTAGTTAACTTGGTTGTGTGTTTCAGAAAGTTGAAAAGTTCTGATAGTAATTCATAAGCTTCAGATAAACCACCAATGAGTTCCTGTCATGAGTGTTTAAAGGTCAATCAATGCTATTGCTAAACATCAGAGATAAGAAACACTGTAATCACCAATCACAGGTTTTGTGTCTTAACCTCTTCTATCATTCAGCTGGTGTTAACATTAACACGAACATTGTTTAGGATGGATCTGTAAAGCCAAAATATTATTTATGTGACAGATTTGAAATGGCCTGAGAGTTGGCTAGAATATATTAGCTAATGTAAATGCCCAGATTAAAACACAAATAGAGGGATCTCAAATGCTTTCCAAAAATGTTTTACACTCCCTGTAAACATTACCGTTTCTCACTGCAACCTGCAAATTCAATCTGCAGATAAACAAAATGAATCTTCAAGTGTGAACACAGTATTGACCCAAATCTGATTTAAGCAGAATTTCTTATTTATTCATGTGATAACATGATTTTATTACACCACAATCTGGAGGAAATCTCTAAATAAACGTTCTGTGATCCACAGGATTAAAAGAAGCCCTTGTATGTGTACAGAGATCATACAGGCAAACACATGACCTGGGGCTTGCACACCCAGCCTTAAACATACACAAGCAGAACATACACATCATGGCTTTCACATAAACAGTAGAAAGAGACAAATGTTCTATATACATTTATAAAAATCATAAAAAGAAGTGCTCTGCATTGCCATAAAAACCACAAATTAACACAAATTCACACTGGACCTGTTACATCATAGAAACCATAACGTAAAATGGTGGTTACATTATATATTATCCATTGTATATGGATCCCTAAAATATAAAAATATATTGGCTCGTGATAAAGGTCTAAAGATAAGTTAAGATTATGACATTTATGTGCGTAGTTTTTTCTGGATTTGTTTGGAGCCACACAATGGCTCATAAAACTTATTCCTACCATCACAAGCTACAAAAGTCACTGATTATGGTGGCCAGTGTTTCTCTGTAAGGTGCTTGGGTGGCTTAAAGGCAATTAGGTAACAATCCCTTACCCAATGTTCATAATGGCTATCTAGACACCAATCACTACAGCAACTTAAGGATATACATCACCGGGTTTAAAAGCTCAAGCATCACTTCCTGTCTTGCTCGGACATCTTGCTCATCCAGAGAATGCCCTTTAAGGCAATGGTGTCTTGAGAGCTCCTAGGTCCGAAGGCAATTATAGTGTTCTCCAGGTGTGAACACCTCGCTGGAGTCCAGCTAGACGCAGCGTGGCAATGCAGATGTCATCAGCAGCTTTTGACGGAAGATTTGGACACATCTGAGGTTTTCATTATTACACTGGCACGCTTCTCGTGGACGGATGGTTGGCCGGAGGGTTCGGGCATGTGGGGTGAGGAGAAAGAGGAGTTTAGGATGTTCCAACGGGTTTCACTAGCAAAGGGGGCATGCGAGGAGGAATGTGCTTGCTCTCGGACTGTGGTGATCTTGAAATTGGTCTTGTCCGTGGAGATGAAGGACGACATGCCAGGCAGAGGCATCTTCATTACTGAAGGTTTTTTGTCTTCAAGGTCAAACAGTAATGCCTGAACATGCTGTGGGACAGAACAAAGCCACTCGTTAGATCAGTGATTATCACACTCATACAACTCATCCTGTAGAAAGAACTCTACATGAAACGATAACATCAGCTGATGTCATCACCAATGATGACACTTATCCATAGCAACGCATAGTTCACCTGGAGCTAACTGTGAGATTATGTGCCTTAATTCAGAGCACAATGGTAAGGTTTGAACCTATAACATTTTAGTTATTACCCCAACTCACTAACCACTAGGCCACAAACCCCATCAGAGATGTAGGAATTATTTAAAAAGTGTAGGGGTCCTTAACAAACTTCCAATAACTTATCAAGACCTCTTGGCAATGCTCATAGCGTTGACATGGTGTTAATGTTCTGTCCTGGAGTTTATATTTTTTACTGATCTGATGGAGCAAAATTCCCCTCCCTCAAAGCAATAAATGACATTTTTATTAGCTCATCATAGCTGACAGTTTTTCACACAAGCTGCAGTGTGTTTTCTGGAACCAGCGTGACGTCACTGCGGGCTGTTTCTCTTTATTTCCCCTTTATGTTTTGCATCAGAGACTTGAGGTTCAGGAAGTGAAAGCAGTGGGTTGAAAGAGTTCGAGCTTCAAGATTTCCCCAGAAACACACTGGAACATACATGTGTACACAGAGATTGTGTTTGAAAAACAATAACCGGGATAAGCCACAATCTTACAAACATGAAGAATTAAAATCACAAAATCTGACGTTTTAAAAACATCTTGAAATCAAAATTTGGGATTCTAACTACACTAGAGTCCTTTTGCATGCTAGTTTACTCTTACAGTTGACAAAATACTCTGTAATGAAATACATGCATTTACAGTCTTTTTATTCTGGGAAAATTGCACTAATGGACGTATCCTAATTTGTGTCCTATTATATGCCTTTACAAATTTCTTATGTATTTGCTAAAAAGCCAAAAACTATTGACTATAAAGGGAAAAACCCTTCAATATGTTCCATCCTAACTTCCTGTTTTAACAGAAAAAAAGTCAATGCATGACTGAAATCAATCAAGTGACTTAAACCATCAAGTGGGCCTTTAAATGAAATTAAAGTGATTCAAATTTCAGGTCTGTAACAGGAAATCAATTTATCTTAAAGGAAAGTTGTTTGTAAATAGTAACAGAAAGATGACATAACACTATACAGTAGGTTGAATGGATCTGCCAGTCTAGCTGCAAACCTTGATCCTCCATGACCAGTTTACTATAAAACTGCTGAACATTTTTAGTATGACATTACTCACAATTAAAGCCCTGACTTTCCAAAGTACTGCTCGTGCACAACACCAAACTAAGCGTGTAGATTTGTTTAACCATTCAACATATTCCAGTCTGTGATCGTGATTCCAGCAACAGCATGTTCAAACATTCTACCAAACACTGACAGCTGTGATCAGTTTGGCCTCTTCCAAACGGTCCCCTTTTAATGACTGCATGACAACAACCACAGTTTCTCTTACTCAGACCTAAAACACAAACCAACTAATTCATTCCAGGTATTTTCCTGACACACCCATTAAAAGAGTTGTTTTTTCTGGTTATTACTTTTTGACAGAACATTTTCATGACAATTAAGCCAATTTGCACCCCAAATTCTTCTTATTATAATGCAGCAATGCAGAACAACAACTGCTGTTACGGTCACTGTTAATTTTTAAAATTGCTTCTTCATGATAGAATTTGTACTGTAAACAAAGCTGCATTGGATTAATCTAAATGTTTCTCATAATTGAAAATAATCGGAATACAAAAAACTCTAAAGTAAAATATCCAGACACATTGCCATAATCAGAATTCAGGAGAAAGGTGCTTAACTGTAATAAAAATGTCACAATACAATAAATATGAATGTTTTGCTTAACATTTAAAAAAATGTTCTTTTAATTTAGAGAGACCTGGAAATGTTTTTTTGTGAATTTAACCTTTATCACAAAGTAACACAAAGTCTGCAAATGACAGTCAGAGACAGTAATGTCTTCTTCTCTGTTCAAACCTGCCCAAACACAATGGCATCATGTTTAAAAAAAAAAATACTTTGCATGAGTCAAATACATACCTCTTTAGAGTCTTCCTCGCTGTGAACACTGTCTGTATCACTCTCTGCTGGAAGAGACAGAGAAAGTAAAGTTATACATCAGGGATTTCCTGTCAGACAGGTTAGTGCATTTGATCAAAAAAAGAAAAGTTCAACTGCTATACTGATAAAACTTCTTGGGTATTAAATCCTTACTGGATGACTTAAAATGATGATTCTGTCATTGTTTACTCTTATTCATGTCTGTCCAAACCCATTTGGTTTGCGTGCTTCCGTAAACGTGGTAAACTTTCAAGCTGAAGGCTAACACTGCGTTTTTTCAAACAAAGCAAGCACACAGTGACTGGGGCTGTCAAGCTTCCAAAAGATTTGAAGAAAAGCCACCCAAATATTAAGCTTTAGGTCACCATTTACTTCATTATATCAAAATAGAACAGCATTGGCTTCAGTGTCCTATAAAGAATTAAAAAAATGTCCTACTGTTTCTGTTTTAATTGAGGAAACACAGTTTAACTCGCAGACATTTGTGGAGATCACAAACAATAAAAATCACACATGCCACAGGTCAGAAAGAAGCAAGCCTGTTTGAAAGTTTGGCACTGTGTTTATGTTTACTATTACTCAAATTTGAGCAAGACATTTTGTGCAATAAACCACACAAATACAGCCCCAGGCACTTCTGAGAAATAAAGGATTGTTGTTGATTGGAAAACATGGTACAACAGGACATGAGTCAACGTTCCCGTCCGTGTAGAATCAGACTGACATTTGGTATGTGGCCACATAGCAGTTTGGACAGGATCCCGTAAAAGCTGTTCCTGGTTTAGGATCCCATAAGCAATGTTATTCTGATAAGACAACACCGAGATTTCAAAAGACAATTGGCGTTAAATGTGGTTATTTCTATACAGTGAAACACATAGCAGAGAGAAGAAAAGGAAAGTCTATATAGGCAAAGGGTTAAGGATTTTCTATAAAGACTTTAACTACACAGGAACACCCGTGAGAGAATAGCTACAGCTATTTCATACCCTAATAATGAACTTCCGTTTGTCCTTCAGACCCAAATCGCTACCTTAGAATTATAAGGTTCTATCTGCGTTTTGACCAGTTTTGAGATATTGAGGTTTAAAGTTTTTGCATTGCATTGTAAATACCAAAACT
>JAZGTK010001605.1:0-37950 GCA_036877625.1 Ambastaia sidthimunki | reverse complement strand
CACCTTGCCATGGCAACACCATTTGAGATATTAAAAATCTCTTCATAATTTTAAATCTTCAATGTCTTGGCATAATGCTCACCAAGTTTGGTGTCAATCACATGAAATCCTTAGGAGAAGTATTTAAAAGTTCACAGCAGGTGCTTTTCAGAAAATCCAAAATGGTAGACATCTGGGTTTTTGGGGCCCTTGGGTCCCCTAACATGCTCAGAAACTCCTAAAACTTGGCACACATGTCAGCGTTGTCAGCCATTAAGGCTGGGCAAAGGCTGGCCTATGGTGGGGCTGGGGGTAGCAGTACAGGGCACAACATTATGGTGCATATACATACATGCATGCACCTTGTTGAAAGTTGGTATGTGTGTTGGCGTTGTCGACACAAACAACTTTTCGCACTGACACCCACTGGGCTCCCCCTCAACTGGACATAGGCCAGTTTGGATTTTCTTAAAACCACATGCCATGAACTTTTAAATACTCCAAGGGATTTTATGTGATTATTACTAACCTTGGTGAGCATCATGCCATTTGATATCATTTGATATCTCAAACGGTGATGCCATGGTGGGTGGTAAATTTATAGCAAAAAATGGGAAACAGACAGTCTTTAATGTCTACAGCACAGTCTACAGTCTTCATCAAACTTGACAAATATATTTATTGTAGTGGGCTGACATTGATATAACTGTTGTGAGTCACGGTCATAGCAGCACCAACAGGAAGCATCACTTAACAACAGGTTCTTCTGGCCTTTAAGAGATGACTTTCTGTGGTATCTCTTTGATGATGTGCTTGAAATCATTCAAGCACCACAGCCTGTAACATCCCGCTACATGAAAATCCAGAAAGATGTGGGGATGCGACTCTCCCAGTCACTGTTATGATGTCACTGCTATTTTAATGCCTCCCCTCCCTCAGTTTTTAAAGTTTAAAACCAGCAGTTTATATAGAAACACTTTGTCCATACCACCCGTCACATTTTTTACATTTCTTTCTTGTTTTACTACTCTAGTAGCATACATATTGTCTGGGGTGGTACAAGAAAGGGGCCCTTCCCTGAAGAAAAACGATAATATTAATAAGGAGTTTGTGTCTGAGGTGGGAAAATATGTTTTTTAGAGGCTTCCAAGTTGTAGTCTTTTTTTAAAAAGTTTGTTCTTAATGAAAATGTTGAAAATTTCAAAGTTGAAATGGCACCGGTTTCATAGAATGACTCATTTAATAATTAAACATTTGTCAGAGACCTGGGATTTTAACAGCTTCATTTCAGTGTGATTGCTAAAGGTACCATGTTGATTACCTAACTAATGTTTTAATTATCATTATATGCAGTTAAACAATTTACTTTTAATACTTTTAATATCCGAGTTTATCGTCAGTTATTAAAACAAACGGCATTAAAAAAAAAAACACGAGTCAAAAGAAATACCTGTCTTACTATAGCTTTGAATGTGAAGTGATTGTAAACGTCATGGGTAAAGATGGCAACCAAACTGTAACGTGCTGTATTGTAGCGTCACAGGAGAATTGAGAAACGATGTTTATGAACAAGGTGAACTAGGTTAAAATTGAGTAATTTTAAAACTTTCATGTATTCTAAGGCTTTGTTACGGTAAATGTATTTTGTTTTTTAAAATGCTAAACGTTTGTTGTGCTGCACGCAGCTCATTTAAATTGTTGTTTGGAACACTTCGTCACAAGTCTTTATACGAAATCAAAGTAGATTGTCACATTTCTAACACACAATTTTGTAATAGGAAAATACAATTGTCAGGCTTTAATCGCATCTCAGGGGTTATTTCATAGGGGATTAGTGTTTCCCGCTCGTATGTACCCAAACGGCGGCTAGCGCCTCCTCCCACCCCTCCATTCCCCCAGCCCTCCACAGCCAAGTGCACTCGCACTCAGCGAGCCTGTTTACCCTATACCTGCATAATCAGTCGCTGCCTCTTTCACTTATCTTTCTTTTTTTACCATAACAAGTGATTCAATGTGAATTTCCTCGTTAAATGTCTTAATTCGCTTATTTCCTACATGAATAGGCTATAGTTTGTAAAGGGTCAGAATCTGGGTCAGTTACAGGTCAAGGAAACTGATTTTGGGATCCAGATAAACATCGTTATTCCAAGCCAGGAAAATAACTTGTTTGGTAAGTAAATATAAAATTTTAAATACTCTGTTTAGGGTTAGTTGGGACACTTCAAATTCAATGTAATATTTTACAGTTAAAAGTCGGAATTATACAGCGTTACTTGAGCTAATATAAAGTGTTCACATAGGCATGTTTTTAAACCCACCCACTCAATGTTAGTAGTAAGCGCTTCTTATGTTTTCATCATCCAACCCAATAGCTTATTATAGAGTCATTTTAACATGGCGAACTCTGAGTGTTGATTTATTAACGTTAATAGTCGAAAAATGATTTTGTAAATACGAATACAACGCTGCTTTAAGTACGCACGTAAAATATTAAGTTTTCTCTCATATAACGATATTTGTTGCTGAATAATTTAGCGGCTTTTTCAGTTATGATAGAAAATCGATGAGCGCCCAGAAAGATGATACAGTGGTCAGAGTTCACTATGATAATTGTCTGTCAGCAAGTACAGTAGACTAAACCTTATGCTTGATAACAAGGACTTCTGTAGAAAGCGCTTGTGCTTTTCAGTAGACACCATTTCATAACCAGCAGCAATGCTTGACATATGGTTTTCTTTTTCGATCTTCTGTTTAAAAACGTATTTTTACTCATAGCATGACAATCAAAAGCTTTATGCCACATCACCCGACGACTTTATTCATGTCAAGTAATACATTATATGATGATATTATATTGCTATAATAACGATTTCGTTATTATTATTATTATTATTATTATTATGTATTTTAATATTGCAATAGGCCTTGGATGTTTATTTCAATATAAATAAACATAGCCTAAATAACAAAAAATAAAGAACATTTGCTTATATTGATTTGCAGTCTATAATATTACAGAAGTGCAAGAGGTTAACTGAAGGCAGGATATGTGTGACGAGTTTTGTGTTATTTGTAATCAAATGTGCCGCTACTACGCTAACAAGTTATTGACGCTTAGGGCTATGTTGTTTGTATGAATACTTTTCAGATTTTTCGTTATCTTTTGGCCTGTTTGGAATAACGTGTTATAAATCGACATCCAATATTAAATAAAACAGTACAGACAAAATTTATAGCTTGTTTCTATGACGCAGTAATCGGTGAAAAACCTCTGTGAACTTATGGTGGCCATGGCTGATCATTTTTTGGGCTGTTCAGTTTGAACATCGGTAAGCAACTGCTTTATTAGTTGTAAAATAGCAGACGAAAATGAAGACCTTTGTCAGGTGATAATTCAATTCTCTGCCTGAATCCCCTATTGTCTTTGTTTAATTGCTGTGAGAGCCTTAACTCCTCTCAAGGTGGCAGCTACCACGAGAATACAGGTCAAATTTAGTAAACACGCTGTTACTTTACTATGAAAGTGCAGTGAAAACTTGACATTTGTGTTACATTAACACAAATGCATACCCTCCTGTGTCAATTATTTTGGCTTTGTGTAGCATTTGTTTCTTAATATTTAATTTTATCCTGGAACTAAAGAGTGGTCCATCGATCCTAAAATTTACGTCGTGAATTAGAAAAGCTGAATTTAAATTCAAACAAAAAATGAAATATGGAGGAACCTAAATATTTTACAGGAAAAGATTGTTAAGCGAACTTAGTTTATATTTTCACCTGTAATTTATTTTATTATTAGATCTTGTTTTAATCTTATTTATTTGAACATACAGCGGTTCTTTCCAATGCCGAGCTCAGAATCTGCTTTATTTGAGTAAACTTTCACCTGTTTTTTGCACCTTACAATACAAGTATTTGGCATTTGGTGTTGCCGAGGGAACAGACGCGACTAGTGTTGCACACAAATGCACGTTATGGCTTCCCTTTAATTTAAGAATTGTACGCCTATTTCTATTTTATTTTAAATAAAAACTTGTATTGTATTGTATTTTATTTTTAACTTGTTTTTTTGCTTTTTCGCGGGGACTAATCCAGATTTGGTTTTGTTACTTTTTTTAATGGAGTTACCACTTTTGTAGTAGGCTAAAAGTAGCACTTTTCTGATTTTGTGTTGACTTCTATAATTTAACGAGAGTGACTTTAACTGCAATATAACCACGGTAAATATATCATAATATAGGTTGTGTGGATAGTAAAGATAGTTAGATACAGAATACAGAATTTTGAGTCATTAAGCTTTGCCGTTTCCTTTCAAAAAAATGAAAAGGAAAATCAGATGTTTTTCCCTAGTGTCAAGTGGGCAAAATGTTGTGCAAAAAAAAATAAATTTTATTAATTCATAGTTATTAATTGTTATTAATAACACCCGTTTTCTCCCTGTGGCTGTGTGAATAATTGAAAATTTTGTGTGTCCAATAATTTTGTTTCCAGTTCATATTTTAATGAACCAACTGCGATAGACTTATTTGATCTGTTTATTTTTTTTTTATTATTATTTTGGATTGCCGTTTATAATATCCTATATTATGTCCTGTGCATAATATGAAGCAGGGGGTATGTGGTCTGTGGCAGTGGAACAGTGCCATGTTTGGGTTTGACAAGGCCGGCATTTTTATTCTGGATTTGTTTAACCTTAATCTGCTGGGATTTAAACTTTAGAAACTGTATTTGGAACCAGGGTGGAAACTACTTAAATCAAATTCTGTATGTTTAATTCATACACAGTCATGCAGTTCACAAAGTTTAAAAGATTAAAATGTACAGGGCATGACAAAGCTGCTATATTATACAATTATGTTAAAATATTTGTTACAAAAATACACTTTCTTCCTTTTTAGGGTCTCTTTATAAAATTTTGCAATGCCCATTATAGTATAATGATCATCATTATAATGCAATAGGTACTAAACATCACATGGAAATGTATTAAATATTTTAATGTTTTAAAAATGTTTTTCAAGGTAATAATAGAATGTAAGTAAATTTAAAATCAATATTTTAAAGGAATAGTTTGCCTGAAAGTGGATGGTGATTCATGCCATTCTGTCTGCATTTAAGCGTTTACTGTATGTCACTGACTGCAATGAGTAATTTCAAAGCCATATCGCAGGATGATTTTATTTTATACATGCACCACAAGTAATTTTTTTTGGCCTGTGGTCCTCAGTGTGATCTACCAGCAGTGGGTTATTCAACATTCAAGATGTCCCAGACATCCACTGCTGATGAGGGCACAACCTTTGAGCACTTGTGGAGTACACTGTGAGTTTATCTCCCCGCATTTACATGAATTTATTAATAATAAATTAGATTAATATTAATTATTATTATTGATAAGGTTATTAATTAATAATCTTAAGCAAGTAGAGGAAACCACTTTGTTTTTGGATGCTTAATGTTCTCCTAAGTCTGGTTAAATTTTTATAACCATAATTCTCAGCAATATCAACAGCCTGTTCTATTACTAGAACCAACTATTTTACATATTTTTTAGATACACTTAGATATGTAGCTTATTTTCTGTGAATTACTTTACCATGAGAAACCATTTAAAAAATCTCATCCTGGTAATCTTTTTATGCTTTTATAGTCTCCTATTACCCATTGACCTTCTCTTTGTTGTGTTATAGTGAGCCAGACAGCACATATTTTGAGCTTCCTCAGGCAGGACACTCAGGGGACAGGGTGGCTACTAGCAGCCTGCCCAGCAACCATGCGGAAGTCTGCATGGAGGTTTACCACATGAGAGACATGAATGACAATGTGATGGTAAGAAAAAATGGAAAATTCTCTGAGTGTGCATTTAAAATGGAAATTTGAATGGAAATACACTTGCAATCTATAACTTGAAAAAGTTTCAGATAAATTAAAAATCTTAAGATAAAATCATGAAAGTAAATGTGGAACATCTTTCTGTCTGTTTAAATATCTGTTTATCAAGTCAAAATATTAACAAACAGTAAGGCTGAACTAGATTTAGTTGGTTTCCCTCCTTATCCATCAGGATTCCCTCCACAGTCCTTGGTTTCCCTCTCCTGTGCAGATTTTCCCTCCCTTCAGGCAGTAAGCAATAGAGTGTATGAGTGGAAGGTGTAGTGGGAGGTAGTGATGACTTAATTAGAAAGACAAGCCAAGCCAGGAAAACGACACCTGCTACTACATCCCATCTGGGGCACACATGCCGAAAACAGATAGATGGACACACAGGATATAGTTGGGTGAAAACATATCCATGTCACATTTTATCCCAAAAGGAAAAAATAAACATAAGCATAAAGAAACTATTAATTTTATATTGTGACATTATTTCCATAAAAATTAAAACCCCCAGTATTTCTTTTACCGTAAAGTATCAGAAAGTTTAATTTGAGTTTTTGTATTTGTAATGATTCTCATTAGAAATTTATTAAAATAATTGTTTTTTTGTTTTTTTAAATCAGCATAAATTAGAGGCAGTACAGCAAGCACAACTATGATAAATGCTAATTCTACATTACAGCAATGAAAATGTGTGTTGGGGCTCTTTTACGAAAATGCATCATTTGTTAATTCTTTATGATTTTGAGGTAAAATATGACCCTTACGTTTTGACAGGTTTTGTGAGAACTGAAAAATACCTGGTAAATTAGGTCAATATATCATTTTGTTTATTGCCTTGAAATGTGTAGATTTTTGACCTTCTACCACCATAGTAAATGCATTATCTGTTGTAAAGCATATTGATCCTCTGTTTTTTAGATGTTCGCTTTAGACTTAGATTTCAATAATGTATTGATTTTAAGTGTGTGCACTGATCTTAAATTATTCACCTGACACTTTGAAATATTGCTCTGGCTGATTGGTTATCTTATTTTTATGTGTTATTTTGGACAGCCAGGAAAGGTGAAGTTTATCCCCAAATCTTTGTTGTTAATTGATTATTTAATTGGAAATGCAAAGCAAACTAGCTGTACCCTTATAGCCAAAAAACAGTATAGTCTAAAAGACGTGGGCAAGTCTAGGCCTGCTCTTTCATTTAATGAATAATCATGAGGCCAAACAGTGGGAGGGCCAAAGATTTGTTGTTGGCTGCATCTAGAAGCTGTCAGGGCAAGAAGAACTGCTGGAAAATCAGAAAAGGCAACTTACAGTCCATATCTGGAGTTGTTTTATCTGGTTAGTTTTGTTCAAAGCATCTAAAGCGAAGAACTGAGACTTGCAGCGCTCACCTGTTTATTCTGTGAGGTCACATGACTAGACCAGTGGGAGAATCTCTCCTGTCTGTTGTCTGCCTTGTGGGATCACTACAATGCTGTGTATCGGTGACCTGCATCATTACTACAGCACGGTAGGTGAGCAGTTTCAATGATTCAATTGATTTTTTTATGAGCTATGTTGTTTTGTAGCTCATGCATGCAAGTGGGACCTCCATATTTACTTTATATATCTAGAGCCAAGTAATTTTTTATTTTTCTGCATCGTGTCAGATGAATGTCTTATTAATTGCTGTATGAACTTTATTTTATTTCTGTATTATTTGATCTTCTATCGCGCTAAATTTTGAAACCACCATTTGTTAGGGCTCTTTGGTACTGTTATTTATGGTATAATTTATATGCAATATTATGTTTTTATTGCGTTGTTCGGCTGAGATTCCATGTCTTGTTATTTGTTATAGTATTTGTTATTCATATTTTATACTGCTAAGGATGTTTTGATGCTAGGTTTATTACATAGCTTATAAATTCTCCTTCATATGAATGTATAGATACTGTATATATAAACAATATGAAGCTGAAGCTGTAACTATAGTATGTTTCAGAAAGACACCTGTTATCTTTGATTAGTTCAACTGCGGAAAATATTATGATATTGTTAGGTGTTAAGCAAACTAACATATAATTGTTGTTTTGGTTTTAGTGAGGGTTTGCAATTCAGTGTTTTGAAACTTAAATATTCAGTAAGAGTTTTCATAACTATTTTAATTAGGTAAATTTTATTAATTGGTTACAGCCTGGTTTAATATAATAAACACTGATGCAGATATACAGCAAACACACTTATTTACAGAGTCCAAGTTATTGTACATACAACAGGTTATTATCAGTATTTCACTGAGCAATGCTGAATAGATGATAAATCTAAAGCTAAACAACCATTCAGATAATAGTAATGTTTTCTGTTTACAGCAGAGGGTGCTGTAAACAGAAATGTTAGAATATGAAACTTCTGAGGACCCACAGATTCACACTGTTGTTCACTGAAAATTGAACAAAGGTGCAACTTATATTACTTGTATTGATTTCTGATCTAAGATTATTTTAAACATTGCATGATTGACGTTTGCTATTCCTCTTATGCTACACATTTATTTGCAGAAGAAAGTTTCATTTTGCTGTTGATACTGGTCTTTATGACTTTTAATTATATAATAAGTATTAGATTTTGATTTTAAATAGATGTTGTCATGTTTTTCTTCGTTTACCTGTGTAGAACTTTACATTGTGGTTGTTAGGTGGTTGTCAAAAAAAACCCTCCATATGTTATTACTATAATATTCTGGTCCCTATGTATGGTTCTTCCTTCAGTGTTTTTATACGTTTTCTTGTCAAGCCACACAATTTGAAGAATATTTTAAGTTTATGGCAACCAAGCTTAATGCTTAAAGCAATTCGTTTTTAAAACTCTCTAAGCGTGAGCAAAAGATAATAGTGACATACTATACATAATACATAATAGTGTGCCTTTGCTAAGAACATTGTGTACTACAGTTGTCAACAGCACTGAATGATGAAACAAACATTAAATTTTGCAAGCAAACAAAAAAGCAAAATTAAACATTTATGATTCTTTACAACTTATTAAATTTGTTAAGCATTGTCCCTAAAGCAATACCCTTATATTTAAATGCATGATTTGTAAAACAACTGAATGCACACAGAAAAACAAATGAATGCTGAATAAATCACAGATTAAGATGTGCTTGTCCAGATGAGCTTTGAAGGCATAGTTCACACCAAATTGTTTCATTATTTCAATTCATTCCAAACCTGTATGACTTTATTTTGTGGAACACCAAAGAAAGGTATTTTGAGAAAATAGTGGTTTTGATTCCATTAAAAGGAAGTCAGTGGATACCACTGTGGTTAGGTTACTAACATACTTCAAAACATCTTTTCTTCAGAATCGAATAGTCATATAGCTTGTGACCGCAGACTCCTGACTATTTCTAAGGACTTAATAATCATGGAGTGACATACTTGAACTTGTTTACATATTTACTTTATATTATTTCATTTCAACATTGACATACTTTTGTGCACATAAGAAAGTCAATCTTTTTGCACCGTCAGCAGTAAATGAGGAGTATTTAGGTGCTGAGAGAATAAAAATTAAATGTATATAGACCTACGTGAACTGAGCTCTCTCTCTCTCTTTCTCTGTTTCTGTCTCTCTCTCACACACATACATGTTGGGTTTTAAAGTATGGGGACATTCCATAGATGTTATGGTTTTTATACAGTACAAACTATATTCTGTCCCCCTACACTAATCCTACCCCTAAACCGAACCCTCACAGAAAACTTTTTTCTATTCTAGATTTTTAAGAAAGATCATTCTGATCTTATAAGCTTGTTTTTTCATGAGGACTTGCCCCCACAAGGTCAAAATTTACAGGTATTACTACATTTGAGGGGACTTCTGGTCCCCTTAATGTAGTGAATACAAGGACCGCAAACACACACACACACACGTTTAGGATTAGCAATGAGGCATATCTGAGTGTGTGTTTGATTGTGTTCTCACATTCACCTGTCAATTTATCAAATCACATATGTCCTATACGAAAGGCTGCTTATTTGAAGGGGAAAAAAAATCTGTTCAGGCGACAAAAGCCTACATACTAAGACAAACATTGCTATTACTGCTATTCATCCTGGGGATTAGGTATTTGAGCAAACATCTAACCCTAATTTAACTTTGATGTGTAACTCATCCTGTAGCTTTTAATATGGGCCAATAACAGCCACCAAGAAAACCTTAAAATCTCTCTGAAATTTATCCCAATGATATAGTTCCTTGTATCTTTATCATTAGGTGTGGTTTGAACTGTTCCATTATGTTACATTTAGAACGATTTTTAAAACTTTATCTTTGTAGTTTAGTATCTTTTTCATCTATAGTGTGAACAAAGTGTAGTTTTGAATTAATTCAGATTTGACAAACCCTCTCTTATTTCCTCTCTGCTTTTGTACTGTTAGAATGATAAACAACTTGTGTGTTGTTTGTCTGTACACATACCATAATTAACATAAGAGTGGTTTCTGTCTGGACTCCACCCGCTGTCATTCATTGTGCCCACAAGGATTTTGATAATCTTAAAAGGCCAATGACAACAAGTGATGCAGTCAGAAGTTGGGCAGACTTTGGCACATGGGTGTTGATCATGTTTACTCACTATGGTTCCTGCATCATTGTATCAATTGACAGCTAAAGACATGTAATTATTTCAGTCTGGACAATGTGAAAAAGAAGGTAAATACTTTATTCTCTGGTTAACTGATGAAGCTGCATGTTTACGCTTCATTTCACCTGTTCTAAAGGTTATTTGACAATCATTATGTTTTGTTCTCTTCATTGTTACATTAAATTTTCTAACGAAGCATGTGATAACAGCATTTCTGATATATTTTAATATATTTACGTGACTTTTTATGATAACAGCTTCAGATTTAGATTTATCTAGAAATTCTGGTAAATTTTTACCTGTGTAAAACTTCACAGTGTGATTGTATATCACTATAATATTCTGGTCCCTATATGGTTCAGTATAAATATGTATTTACACTGTTTGAGGAATATTTTGGGTTTATAGCACCAAAGCTCTAGTTGCTTAGAGTAATTTGTTTTGAAACCTCCTGAGCATGAGCGAAAGATATAGTGACATACTGTATGTCATTGCTAAGAATGTTGTGTCCTTTAGTTGTGAACTTAATTGAATGATAAAACGAGCAAACAACCCAAGCAAAAATATATATTTGAGGATTTGTTAATCATTGTCCCTAAAGCAATAGCCTTAGGTTTAAAGCATGATTTGTAAAACAACTGAATACACACAAAACTGAATGATACTGAATGAATCACAAATTTATATCTGCTTGTCTAGATGAGTTTGAAGAGATAGTTCACGGACATTTTCCATCATTTACTCACCCTCATGTCATTACAAACCTATATGACTTTTATTTTGTGGACCACAAAAGAGGATATTTTGAGAAATGTCTTGGGAGTTTTGTGTCCATACAATAGAAGTCAATGGAAGTCAATTAGTTATTAACATACTTAAAATATCTTCTTTTGTGTTCCTCAGAAAGAAAAAAGTCATACCTATTTGAAATGACACGAGGGTGAGTTTGTAAGGCAGAAAAGAGAACGACAGGCAATTAGACACTGGACAGATTACAGCTGTGTTTAACAACCTACCCTTTGCCCGAGGCATGGTTCCTTCCCATATACGTCCCAATACAGCATAACTGGATCTCAAAATGCAGAGTGGAGGGTTGCACACTTAACTTGTCTTATCTCCTCCCTCTTTCCTTTAATGTCAACTCTTTGCCTCCCTCTTTTACCTGTTTCCCTCCCACTTTACCTGTCTCACCTTTCTTTTCCCGCTCTCTCCATTCAGTCTCAGTACAGTCTGCTGGGCAGCAGCATGGAACAAAGTTTGGGGAACAGAGCAGCTTCTACAAGCCCATACAGCTCAGAGAACACCTCCAACGTGCCAACACCGTCACCCTATTCGCAGCCAAACTCAACCTTTGAGGCCATGTCTCCAGCCCCGGCCATCCCCTCCAACACTGACTACCCTGGACCTCACAACTTTGAGGTTACTTTCCAGCAGTCTAGCACCGCCAAATCAGCCACCTGGACGGTGAGTAGAGTGTCCAGTAAGTTGTTTGCCATCTGAGAAATGCAGCAGTAGCTGTTCACCATGAACCCTTGAATGTACAAAGGCTTTCCAAACTGACTGGTGGTCTTGCTTTCAAACTACATGCAGAACTTTTGCTCTTTTTCATTTCATTTGCCAGACTCTTATTTCTGCATTTTCTTATCCATTGTTCTTTGTGTTTCTTCTAAATTAATGTTTGTGTTGCACTATTGAGAACTCAATAATGTGAAACCATGACCATTTATTTATACTATTTATATTATATATTTATTTATACCAAATTGAGCTCTCGTAGCTATTCTGTGTTAAACCATGTTAAGTTTAATCAGTTTAAAAAGTGTTACTATGGTGTTTTATGTGGTTGCCATGGCACATGGCTATTCATTTGTGGAGGTGTTCTGGGTGGTTGCTAACATGTTGCTAGGTCTTCTAGGTTCCTTAATAGCAATCGAAATCAAGTCAAAAGTCCACCCATAAGTGTTTATGAGCTCTTTGATGGTCTTTTCATATTGGTCTAATTCCACCTTTAATACAAGTTATAGGATTTTTTTAGTTTTAACATTGATTTATTTTTGTCTGTATGCATCACTAACATACACAGAAATGCAAACAGGAAAGCTTGAAACTAGGGCTGTATGTGTTTTCCCCAAAGTGTAGTGTCACCATGTAGAAAGGTGCTACATCAGTTTGTCACAGAGTTAACCCTCTGAAACTGGAGATGGGCTGTTTCTTGTGTCGGGTTGCTCTTAGGTTGTTTTGCTGGATAAAGTCAAGCATGAGGCTTGCTCTCTGACTTTCTGTAGAGGTGTAAGGTGATAGCACAAATAGAAAGGTGAGGGCTATGGCCATCACTCAGTGCCTGCCTGTGAAGACTTTGGCACATCACGTTCCGCTCTATTCTCAATGACTAGGCCTTTTGTGAACTCCAATAACAAGAGGAGAACCTTCCAAAATGGGCATGAGTGGTGTTGCTGTTTACATTTTAGACAGATAAGCAGCTAAGCAGCTTCTAAATTTGAGCGTGTTTAAATCTCATGTTGAGCCGTAGCTATATTGCTCTATATTGCATCTTGCATTGCATTGTCACCAGTTGATAAGTGAAATAAATCATTGGAAGTGGCATTGTGTATATCTTTTTACACATTCCTGATTGGTTTAAAGGTTTCATTGAAATCATTACCAGTAATACTTTTTCCTGAACTTTGATCACTTCTCCAGACTTCTCAAGTTTTGGAGTGTCAAGTGTTTATGAATGGATTGATAAGGAGAGGTATAACATTAGTATTTTAAAACTAACAATGAACAATACATCTTTACACATTTATTAATTGTGGTTAAAAATGTGTTAGTATATGTGGAAATTAACATGGCACAAGATTAATACATTTTGCTTTTACTAATGTTATCATATACTACTTTATTATCATATGTTGAGAAAGTAGTAATGTAATGTCAAAAATGTAGCGTATGTAGAAGTTATGTAGTCACTTAAAGGTGCACTGTGACTCAATTTTTTGTTTTACTGGCCAATATGACAATGGTCTTGGACTCTATACTGACACCTATTGGTGTTAATGTAGTATCACACAAAGAAATTGTCATTTATTGATGGCACTGTAATTTTACTGACAAAGTGAGTAGTATTTGATAATATGATATGTTTGCCTCCATAAGGTGACCTGTTCCATGTAGAAAAAAGGAATTGGTTTTTCTAGTTGTCACATGACAAATAGTGCTAATTTAGACATTCACTTAATAATGTTGAATTTGTCACATTTGTCAAATTTACCTTAGGTTTCCATTGATATTTTTTCACTTAATATTTCTGAATGATTGACAAAGTAAAGGTCTCGTCACTTTTTTAAATAGCCAAAAGCTTTGAATTTCCATTGGCGTGCAAAGTGAATCATCTGTTTTCTTGTTGGCAGAGAAAGTTAAATGCATATGAATTTACAAAGTTAATTTTGTCAGTGGACTGAAGGCCACAAAAGTTTTTATTTAATAGGGCCTTCAAAGGCATGCATATTTTTGCCTGGGCAGAGATATTACTTACATATACGCATGTGAAAAAGCCTTACTTTCTTGGAGGACAAAACTCAAGAGTTATTCCTTGGAGTTCAACAGTCTTTGAACTATAACTCCATTTTTATTTTACCAGGAGCAAATGTCCATCACAAGACAAGAAGCAGCTTGCCTGTTACTTTTTTACTTCAACTTTTTCACTTTACCGCCTACACTAAGTACCATTGAACTGTTTACTTGAAATGAAAATAGGGAAAATTATCAAGGATTATTGCCAAGATATGCAGAATTGTAATCTGTTCTCAAATTCAGGGAATTTCCAGATAAAATACTAAAGCTTACAAGGATCTCTGGGATAAGTAAGTGACTCATTCTGTGGCAGACTGATGGTTTAAAACACAGTGCTGTGGGATTTGTGTAGCCTGGGGATGCTTTAGGAGAGGCAAGGGGGCATACTGAATTCATTGCTTGATCTGTGTTCTCACTGCTACTAAAAACAGCATTCCATAGTCACAGATAAACCATTTGTCACCAAATCAGATTTGTCAAAATCTTGAGTGTTACACAATCTACTGTGTTAGACTTCATAGAGTAATGATTCTCCTACAGCTCTCCTGCATCCATAGTTCTGCATCTGTATATCTATTTGATGTTCGCCATTAATTTAGCTTAAAAGAGGGTGACATGTACGATTGGAAATCTATCTGAGCTCCTCAGGTAAATAGTTAATTTACCCAAAAAATAAAAATAAGGTAAATTGTGTCACTATTTCCTCACCCTCATGTTGTTGTTAACCCGTATGACTTTTGGGAACACAAAAGATGTTTTGAGGGTTATTCATATTTCACATATTTCGCATGCAATAAAAGTGACCAGGGCTGTATAGCTAACTAATAACTAAAAATGGCAATCAATCAAACAAGGCTATTGTATGGTTTAAGAGAACTAGGAATATTGCATAAGTCATATGGATACTTTTTTTACGTTTTATGGTTTTTGGATTTTTTTTTACATTTTTTTTTTTACGTTTTATGGCTTTTTAATTATTTTTTGGAGCTCAACAGTGTCTGTTATTATTAACATTATTATTATTCTTTAATAATGTCAGAACCATAGCTTAGCAATTCCTGTTCTACATAAGCAAATGGCAAAAAGTAATAAGATGAACTTTACTGGCTTAAATAACATTCAAACTCAATCCGATCAGTATAGGGTTCAGAAACCATGTCCCTGTCCAAGGTTCTGAACCCCTTCATTCACACTGCCATGTATGTTTCTCAAATGACCGTACACTGAGCTCCTGAAGGTTGATATTTCTTCATCACTGAAAACTCTATAAGATAATAAGGCATAATAAATGCTGTCATTTATCAGTTCTGTTTCTGCCTAGGCCTTTGTCTGTGGCCCCAATTTTTTGAAACCACTTAATGAATCATAAAAACAAATTGTGTGCTAGGGATAACTACGTAAAGGCTCACTCAAACACACATTATAGAGGCTGAAAGCAAGAGCTTTCATAGGGGATGAAAATGAGTTCTGACACCTCAGCTTTTCCAATAAAGACCCCAACACTTTCTTCTTTGTTGGCATATAAGTAGGGCAAGTCTGAGCATGTCTTTGCTTCTGGGGTATTTGAGGCTGCTCCTCCTAGATTTTACTCCCATTGTCAGTGAGCAAGTCTAAACACGCCCCAAAGCCAGCACATCCTTCCTCCCAAAATAAAACCTGAGTGCAAATGATAAGAGGGCTTTTATACAAATACACAAGCATATGCTGCATGCAAATTTTGTTTACACATGTGAGGACATATTATGTGTTTAGTTATTTGTTTGGTTGGCTTCTGCCTCATTTGGTATAGGTTTTAATTATTCAGTTGTTTTATTTTATAGGAATCATTGTTATACTCTTATAATAGAGTTTGTGTAGTTTACCCCATCCAATACCAGTTTGAATAACATTTCCTTAATTCTTGCATAATTTTTATACCTGCATTTTATCTTACATTAATTTAGAGAAAATTATAATAACAGTTCTTTAACAGTTAAAATAAACACTTTCTCTAATATTTTCTCTTGCATTTAATTTGAATTAAAATTGTCAGACTTGAATCAAGTTGTCTAAAATCTTGAAAATCATGTTAAAATAAAATTGACATCTTTATTCTTATTATCAATAATCTTTAATCATCAATCTAATTTTAATAAAAAAGAATAAAATGATGCTATTTGTCCACTAAACAGTTTGCAAAAAATAATTGCCATTAATCTTAAACATAGGAAATTTTAACTTTGGTTACAAATTGAAAATTGTGAATATTTGAACAATACTAGCATTGTTTAAAGAAAAAAGTGTTGTCCCTCCCTATGAAAAATACTTGTTTTCACATGTTAGTAAACTATTGCAGCCAACTCTGAAGTCAAGCTCTCAAAAATACATTATGTACATTGAGCTCAGATGAGGCTGTAGGAAATCAACTAAGAAAAACCTGAGAATAAATGTGTATATAGTATATAGTATAGTAGGCTAAATATATAACTTGCTTCAATTTAAACTTTGAAAATTTAAAAAACATAAAGACTTAATTCAAAGACATAAAGAGCCATATTACATATTACCATATTACAACCTACAAATGTTTAAACACAGCATGGTGCTGTAGATAATGTGACTATCAAATTATTGATAGTTATAAAAACATGATAACACATGTTTTTAGCTGGTATAATCAATTGAGAACATTTCAGAACAGATCTCAACAATGTCTCACAATTGTGCTTAAATTTACCAAAACACTAATGTCTAAAATGGAAAGTCAGAGATTTCACAATGACCTTAAATTTCATCAAACTATTTTAGAACCAAATGATCTCAGCTTGTACTTAAATTTCTCTTGGCCTGACTTGAAGATCTATTTAAACTTTCACTTTATGTATTTTAAATTTATTCTAAAGATTTTTAATATACTGTATGTTTTTAATGTCTTTCTTTGTTTCATTTTATTGAAATTAACACACTTGCCACATTGTGGTTCTTGTTATGAAGTAGATTTTTTTTCTCATTGGAAGGCTGCATTGGTAGCCTGCATTGGAAGGGAAACTGATGAAGTCTCTGATGCTGCCTGCAATTTCACAGCCGTTAACATAGGCAGCACATTTGTGAATTTATTGACAGAATTTGGGGGTGGCTGAATTTGTGGGTGGCATGCTGAGACATGTGTATCAGGCTGTCAGACTCATCATTATCACTTACGGCACAGAGCCTGCCCAAACGTGTGCCTTTCCAAAGCTCACCTTCCTGTAGCCTGTCATTTTATTGCACCCTATAACACTTATCCCAAAGCACTCAGGTGGTTTTCTAAAGAAACTGAAAAAATAAACATTTTTTGTGAAACAAAGATTATTCTATGACATCAGACTCAATATATCTATTAAGAAAATATTGCATTATTGAAATATTGTGTTATTATAGTGAATGTTTTTGGATGCTGCAGCAAGTTGCAGAAAAATTCACTGAATTAGCTACTGCTCTGTAAAGTAAGGGTCCAATCAGAACTGAAAAAGGCCTGACAAGGCCTCCCACCAAGAACCTTTCATCTATGTAATTGCTTTTTAAGAACCCAGAACCTATTAGACTCATTTGCAGAATTTATAATGTAATATTAAGCTTACCAAAGAATACACTACACATGATAAAGGTAAGAAGAAGAAAGTTCTTCAATGAACTGACACATTGTGTCTTACCTGGGAATTGAACCCACGACCTTGGCCTTGCTACATTACTCAATTGAGCTACAACAATTCACACATTAATGCTCTTAATAATAATAATAATAATTAATATTATTATTATTAATAGTATTATTTAATCCTTTTTCAACCAAATGATCATTATGTATGTATATGTATTTTATAGCGCTATTTAAGGGTAGATGGATTCAGTGTAAAACAATGGTGAGATGATGAGTAAGTTTGTTACATGGGCATGTTGAGACATCTTGTGCTCACACATCTATATCCAAAGATTTATATTGCTCTGTCTAACACTCCTATCTGCATATTGGCTTGTGTGTAAAAGAGCATGTTCATGCTTTTCTTGAAGATCTTTTCTCACTGTGAAATCTCTAAAATACAACAAAAAAAAATATTTTTTATATATATTTGTTTTAAGTGAGATCAGATGTACAAATCAGATTTTTAAAATATAAAAACAATATAAAATCTGATTCGCATTAATACTGGTTCACATAAATCAAGATTGTACACTTGGTTTTTAGAGGGAATATCTGGGATGTCTTTATAGTTTTAGACAAGCTCTGACTTGTGCTCTGTGTGTGAGAGAGAGACTTTAATGGAAAGTCTCATCCCATGATGAACATGTCTTCATATGCCTGTAAGTCTAAACACATCTGGTTTGATGCTGTGAAAACTAACATCAGTCCTTCCCTTTTTTGGCAATATTTCTTAAATGCTCACTTACAGTACACAGTACATAATACACAATACATAATGAACCACAGTCTAATTCATTTCTCTTTTTTTTCTGCAGTACTCTCCTTTGCTCAAGAAACTATACTGTCAGATTGCCAAAACCTGCCCGATTCAGATCAAACTATCTTCCTCTCCTCCGAACGGCAGTGTGATACGAGCTATGCCCATATACAAGAAGGCCGAACACGTCACAGAAGTGGTGAAGCGTTGTCCTAACCATGAACTTGGACGAGACTTCAATGAAAGTACATAAAAGTCCTTATTAAATATTAAGACTGAAGTTTTAAAATCACATCTATGTATGCCTTATATAGGAATCGGACATTAGATCAGATGTCTAAAAGTATTTATGGGCAAAAATATATCACTTTAATTAACAAAGTCATTTGTATTGATTACCAAATTAATTAGAATTAAATATTATGTTGTGGAATCAATCTTTGTCATTTATTTTTATTTTATACTAACTTGGTTACCATGGTACGTATTTAAATAGCATTAGACAATTTGAAAACTGTTGAATTAAAGTACCATCAGCAGAAATCACTAGAACTACAACAACGGTAACATATATTTTGACTGGTTGTATTTGTCTTTCCTCTTATAATTTAGCTATTTTATTTTCTTGTTGATTGCGTCCAGGTCAAACAGCTCCGGCAAGTCACTTGATACGAGTGGAGGGCAATAATTTGAGTCAATACGTGGACGATCCTGTTACAGGTCGACAGAGTGTTCTCGTCCCATATGAAGCTCCTCAGGTTAGTTACAGGTTCTCTGGCATTATCATTACACCTATAGAAGAGTGTCAATTCTCATCACACTGACCTAATTTCTCTGATTTCTCTGATTTCAAACCAATAATCATTTGGTTAACATTAAGTGGCATGGAATGGCATACATGCTAGTTATGCTAATGGCATGTCAACTGTCAAGTGTCAAGTGCCACTGTGTTTAGTGGCACATTTGGTTTCCAGTGGCATGTGCCACTTCAGGTGACAGTCGCATGCTATACATGGGCTGGCTGGTTTATTGTAGGTGTATTTTGATTTAAGAAAGCACTGAACCATAGTTTTGTGGGCAGTGCTTTTTCTCTTTAAATAGTCATTTTTTTTTTAAAAATCATCAACAATTTTTTTTTTAAAAAGTCATTTTTTAAAATATAATATGGAATGGCCTGAATTTCTGTGTAACACCAGCATAATTTTACTTGTTGATCACACAAACAGCCTATTATAAGAAAATCATGGAATAATTTTATAATATTTTACAACGAATAATGATGCAAAAGGGTGCATTGGATTACATTATAAAAGAAGTATATCAAATAATCATATAATTTAACATACTTAAAGCTTTTCTTTAAAAGTACATTTAAATATCATTCTTTGCTGTTAAATGCGTAAGTTAAACCATCTATAGTATGCTCTGACAATGGCATGTGTCAGTCACTCCCGGAGTTGACATTGTGACATGGTTACATGTGCCACAATCCACCAGTCTTGTCACAAGTTTCAGTGCCACTGCCATTTAAACCTGTGGCATATGCAACAACCCCATCTTTTTTATACTGTAAGGTTTTGTTATTTCATCTGTCTATGTCTTTACGATATTACAGGGGCAACCTTCCAGTGTCTTTTAAAGAGGGTCTTTGGTGAGTTGCGAGAAAGTATTCGTTTTGTCTACATTGACAATATTATAGTATACTCATCCTCTAAACCGTAGCACCTACAAGATCTTGAAGCTGTCTTTACCAGACTCCAGAAACCCAACTTGACCCTGAACTTAACAAGATGCCATTTCCTCACTACTAATTTAAAATTCCTGGGCCATATGGTTTCAGGCAAAGGGGTGAAGGTAGACCCAGAAAAAAATGCTATTACTTAAATTAGCTATTGCTAACTACTCTGGTCCTCCTGACAATATTCATTACAGAGGTCTGTAGGACGGTACCATAAATTTAGCCCACATTTTATTAAACTTGCAGCCCCCTTGCATAGTCTGGGGGTTACTCAGAACTAACTACCAGTTACCACTCTCATACCAACCTTACTGAAAACCATGATGGCTTCTTATGTGAGAGAAAACCACACAAAATGGGACAAATGACTACCAGAATTAAGATTTGCATTAAATAACGCCAAACATGAAACTATCAACAAGACACCCTCAGAGCTTACTTTAGGAAGACCACTGCAAGGACCTTTGGAAAGCCATTCAATTCCGATTTTAAAAACATAATTCTATCTTTTCTTAAGATAAAATCATTAAGTTTATGTAACTTTTTGTTGTAACAAACACATACTGTGGCATGTTCTGCGACTGTCACCTGAATTGCCATAAGCTTAAGTGGCACACGCCACCGGAAACACAGTGGCACGTGCCACTGGACACTGTATGTACCACCGGAGGTGCCACTAGCATAGTGGCATGTGCTAAAGACTTCTGTGTTGTCATATGCTACTTAATGTTAATACCGCCTCTTGAATCTCTTAACACACTAGTGCTGCATTTCTGTCAATATCAAAGCGTTGTCGCCACCTAAAGGCCTGTTTTCTTATTTGGTTTATGTTTTAAGATGCATTTTTGCTTCTATACCACCATCCCTGTTTAAAACAAAAATATGCAGGGTACTTGTGGAGTTATTTTCTTAAAGGCACAACATGTACGATTTTTGGATTAAAGTATCCAGAAACCACTTGAACAGTGTTATGTATGTTATTCAATTGTGTACTTACAAGTATTTGTAAATTTACAAAAAATTGCAATTTTAAATAGTAAACCCCCATTTTTTACCTGACGTAATATCTGCGTCATTCCAGGTTTCTGCTTGTACTGCTGTAGAAATCATGCTAACACAGTGACTCTCTTAATAAAATGCAGTAGTAGTAGTTGTAGCATCTAGCACACCACTTTGTTGTTGTTTCGCACAGTCATCATGGACCACAATTATTCATTTTTGTTTGTAGCAGGTTCTGTTGCCAAAAATAACTCCAAGAAATGTAAACATACAGGTGAAATAAATGACCCAAGAAGAGGACAAATTAAATGAGGAACACTGTTAGATATTTTTATAAGTAATGTCTAAGCAGTCTTCTGCAACCAGTCAATCAGCTGTGTTTGTTTCCTTAGAGCGAGCTGAGAAAAGTGACACACACTCAGTGGTACATCTCAGTTGATCCTTGATTTATTATTGTATAAACAGAGGCATATATTCATTGATACATCCTTGAGAACTGGTACAAAGTAGTTTGAACAAAGAACTGGCAGTTTTTCATCAATTATCAGAACAGAAATTAAGCAGGGGGTAAAATTGTAAAATAATAAAAATAAAAAAAAGTCAAGTTTTTTTTTGGTGGGGCAGTGAGTCCTGTAGCTACACTTACACATTGACTATAAAATTTGTTTAATTGTAGCAAAATGTGTTTTATTAAAAAAAACTTGGAACCATCAAAACAAAACGCATGCATTTACACATGCAATTGTTCATGAAATTTAAAGAGACAGTGTATCCTGTTATCATTTCCTCATGTTGCTCCAAACATATATAAGTTTCTGTATTCTGTTGAACACAAAGAAAATATTTTGAACAATGTAGGTAACCAAACTATTCACTTCCATGAGTTTGTTTTTATTCATACCATGCAAGTCAGTGGTTACAGTGAACTGTTCAGCATTGTTCTAAATTCACTGTTAAACACACCTTCACTGAGCTTCTTGCTTTTAATAAATGAGTTTTAAATGACCATTTTTGAGTTCCACCCTTTTCAGCTCTTTTCAACTTTTAGTCCCAACCAAACAAGAGGCAACAAGGCGTTATGGATTCTGATGTGCTTGCACTGTTGTTGTTTTTTTGAAGCTGTGTGTTTAACATTTTTAAAACGGGATTGTGCAACACTGCTATTATCCATCTGAAAAGATCACACTGTGACATATTGATTTTGTACTGGTCACACACCTTCACGTGATGCAAATTCACAGGTCAGAGTTTAAACTTTGAAATGCTCTGAAATGTGAAATTTTTCACATGAGCTTGTGTTTTCAGTCCCAATTTTCATGCCTATAAATGGAAGCCAAGGAAACAAGGTGTAGTGTCACTACTCCTAATGAAAGGGATAAGTGCATTATCAAATTAAAATTCATGTGAATAATAAACGTTGTTTGCACAGAGTTAACCCTTTGGACATTTGTTTACTTAAAACTATTTTCAACACCTGAGGTAAATTATTCATTGTTGCTTTCATTAAGTCTTATACCAGCTCACAATAAACCCCTTTACTATGATAAAAAATCTGTTTATGACCTATAAGCCGAGACATTGCAGAAATAGAAACTTTCTAAATCGAAATCTAGTTTCTAAAATAGAATCTGCTGTCACTCATCATGTATGGCTGTTTCAGCCAGTTAGCACAAAACCTCTGTTTAACAAAAGGAAAAGATACCTTTTATCACGTTGCAGTGTCACATTGTGTTTGGTTAGACACAGTGTAGATGTAAAGAAGAAACAGTTTGTTTTACTGTACATATTGTAGCAATACAATAAAGTGTACAATAAAGTGTACATATTGTAAAAATACATTACAAAATACACTGTTTATTTTGTTATGTTGACTGATGACTCAACTGTATCGGTATCAGTTTTTGAACAAACTGATTCAACAACAACAACTTAATGCTATTCAAGAGGTTTTCAGAATATTAACATAATATTATGCTTAACTTGACATGATCAATTGTTCTGCGTGCTTTGTGCAGTTTGCTGTTGCAAAAATTGACTGTTTCTCTCTGTATTTCTGGGTTTCTGAAGGTGGGGACTGAGTTTACAACCATTCTGTATAATTTCATGTGCAACAGCAGTTGTGTTGGTGGAATGAACCGCAGGCCAATCCTCATCATAATTACACTTGAAACACGAGAGTGAGTGCAGCACCTTCACAGGCATTTCGCAAGAATGTAGTGCAACGACATTACGTTCATGTCACATGAAAATGTAACTCAACTAGTAGGGCATGGTGTTAGCAATACCAAGGGCATGAATTTGACTCGCAGGGAATGCATGTACTGATAACATAACCACTTTAATGCACTGTAAGTTGCTTTGGATTAAACATCTGCCAAATGTATTCTAATTAACAAACAGAATTTAGTTTTTTTAAATAAAACAAACAGTAAAAAAATTACTGGATGAGCCATATTTGAAGCATTTGTAAAATAAATCAATATACACAAGCTTGTCCCTAAAATTCAATAGGCCTAAGACAAAAGTTTTAAAAGTGGGACACTTCCCCAGGCCAAATATTGTATATACCTTATAGGTCATAGTGGGCCTAACACAGGGTATAGGACTAAGTTCTCTGTTGTCCACACAATGACTTTCCTGGATATACTCACACATTACTATACATCAATAACTATAATCTATGTAGTTGCTTCGGCAATGGATTTACTGAACTGTTTCTGTTTTGGCCAGAAGAATTTAAAGAAGTACATTACAAATTAAGTTGACAATGAAAGTACAAATATTCCATCTCAAAAACTGCTGAACATTTCAATCTTACTCTACAGTGGACAGGTCCTAGGTAGGCGTTCATTTGAGGGACGGATTTGTGCATGTCCGGGCCGGGATCGCAAAGCAGACGAGGATCATTTTAGAGAACAGCAGGCTCTAAATGAGAGTGTGGCCAAAAACGGAAATGCAAGTAAACGAAGTGAGCTATGCTTTTTTTAACAAGGACTTTATAATTAAGATTATATTGTGAAATCAAAAAATGTAAAACATTATACTTGAAAAGTCTGAAAGTTTTGAACTTTCTGTTTTGAATTTTTAGATTTCAAACAGACACCAGCCAATATAACAGGCCCTTCCATCAACATCAAGAAGAGGCGACATGGAGAAGAGGAGATTTATTACATACCTGTGAGTTTGGAAACATACACAAAATTGTTGTCATTTGTAACACTTCCTGTTAAATTATTCTGATATTTCTGGATTGTTATGAAGGTACGTAGCCGGGAAAACTTTGACATCCTAATGAAGATAAAGGACAGTTTGGAACTAGTGGAGTTTGTACCACAGCAGTTAGTGGACTCCTATAGACAACAGCAACAACAGCTCCTACAGAGACAGTGAGTGTCCTATTTATATATATTATATAATATATATATATATATAAACATGTACAATACTAATAACAGAACATATGGTATTATTGCACATTTTATTGTTCATTATGACATGTGATGTAAATTCATAGAACTAATAAGAATTACTAGTATGTAGGAGTATGTACTCCTGAGACTATGCAACATTTCTTTAATTAACATGATAGATTAAAGGTATCATATTAAGTAGGCTATGCCATTCCAGCCTACATGGAGGCACATAGAAAGATAACATTTTATGGGGCAGGGGTATAAGGGATTTGCAATAATGCCATAAAATACCTAAACATTACACAATGGAAGAAATAGAAGACAAAGAAATAAGTCTTTAAGACTGTAATTAATAAGATCATTATGCTAGAAGCAATATTAACAATTTACAAAACACTAAACTAAGTTAAATGTCAGCAGTCTCCCAGTAAGCAAGCCAACAGGGCGACAGCGGCAAGGAACCAAAACTCCAATGATGAAAAAAATCTTGGGAAAAAACCAAGCTCATCCAAGAGGGCCAGTTCTCCTCTGGCACATTAAATCTGCAATTCGTAACTTTCTTGGATAAAAATAGAAAGCTGATAAAACTTATTCGAAATGATATATTGACTTAAAAACATACATTAGTGTTTCATTGAGGGCCATATATTGATATTATTTGGCTTATGTGGTTCACAGGGGTCATGTTGCCTCTCCATCACCCTATGGCACACTCAATAACATGAATAAGATTCATGGGCCCATCGGCAAGCTTCCTTCAGTCAACCAGCTTGTGACACAGCAGACTCAGCAGAGTGCAGGGTCGGCTGCAGCCATGTCACATATGGGTATGTTTGTGCATGACATTTCAATAAATATCAACAAGGATAATATATTTCAATAAATTTTATTTTGTTTATTTTGTGATGCCAATAGGTTTTGTTAACTGGTTACTAAATGAAGTATTCCTCTCTAAATGTTACAAACGAAAAGTGGGATTTGACTTAAATGCAATGGTACATTTAACATTTAATCTATTTTTAAAATCAACAGAAAGTTGCCCCCCTCCAATTTGTGTAAGCCTTCACAGAGAATATGGTACAAATCATGTCTCCTAAAAAATTAAAGGCATTGAAATGTGATGAAATGTAGGTAACTTTATAATGTAGGTTGTTATCATTTATGAATATAAACTACATTCATATTTCTGAAAAGATAAGAAAAATATGAATACAAAGATAATTGTTACTGTAGTTATTCTAGTTAGTTATTGTTTCTATAACTGCCTTTATAAGAATAAACTTATTAACAATAAATTGGATTAATCTCATTATTTACTTTTACATCTTTGTGGTTAAATGGTCAATGTCATTTAAAATTATGGTCACCATAATTTGACCACGTTTTTTTATGGTCCTTTGGCAATAATTATTATTTTTCAACTGTAAAAGGAAATAAAAGAAATAATCAAATACATCTCCTTAAAGGTTTTGATTAATATAATTTAATATAATTAATAATTTTAGGACAAAATATAATTACTTCTTGATGATTTTTAGAATGTCTTCTGTGTGGATGTTTCCCTTACAGGTACGAACATGCTGGGTGGACACCACATGCAGCATAACAGTGAGGTGAACGGAGCTCACCCGTCACAGTCTATAGTCTCCACCTCGCACTGTACCCCTCCTCCACCTTACAACCCCGACCCCAGCCTCGTCAGGTACTTCACCCTGCAGTAGCACCTACTATACCTGTCTTTCCCTCTCTTTCACGCACACACACAAACACAGTCATACTGTACAGATTGTAGATGTATAGCTTGATGTATAGCAGTTATGGATTCCAGCTGGAGTTTTCCATTTCTGAGTAACTGAAATTAGCCAAATAATTTGTTTATCTTATGTCTGTTATCAACAGTGGTTACAGGTTGTAACTTTACTCTTGCTTAAATATTTAAATACAAAGTAAGTTTCATCTTAAGATATTCAGAGTTCTGGAATTATACAAATTTTCTTTGCTAATACGCCAAAGCAATTTTTATGATAATGAAACCCTAAAGAGGTTATTGGCTACCTAATCCCTCTTTGTACATAATGTAATGCATTGATTAGACAAACAATGTATGGTCCTGCACCTTCCACAAAAGATATATATTTATTAAATATATTTTGATCACTTTAATGATTGCTATCAGGACTTGAAGAGACATTCAACCAGTATAAAAAAAGTTTCAGGAAAAAATCAACTACACTGCCTTTAATTGTTAGTTCATGTTAACTAAGGTTGTTAACTAATATTATTACATGGCTTGCTGAAATACTTTATTTGGACTGGACAGCCACAACATTCTGAGGTCTGTTACCCCCTGATTACAGCTGCTAAAACATCTTGGTTACGTATGTAACCCTTGTTCCCTGCTGGAGGAAAATGAGATGTTGTTTTGATGATGTAACTAGGGGTTCAGGTCAGGGTAACCTGGTCAGGGTCTCAACATAACGTGGGAATACACAGGCCTGAATGCCAGGCAGTCACTCATGACAGAGAGTGCCTGTAGGTACCCCACCCTCTTGATAGATGTGAGCGCCACTAAGTTAGCCATCTTGAGAAATAAAAACGCTGAGATCAGCCTCTCCTAGGGGCTCAAATGGGGCCCTCAAATCTGGTCCTGAAGTGGTCTCATAGCGGTCCGATTGGAACGGCTGCTAATGAAGATGCCATATGCCCCAGGAGCCTCTAAAATTACTTCAGTGGGACCACTGACTTGTGCTTGAATGACTTCAGGCAACTAATTAGGAGTGATTCACCCATTTTACGGCTGCTTCGAAACCTTAGAAGGGTTCTTAGTGGCTTCCTGGTGAGCTGGTGGCGTAGCCCTCCTGCGTGATCCCTCCTGCAGATTTTGTCCAGGGCCTCGTGGGCAGTGGGCAGATCATGGTGAGGCATGATGTGTTTAATGGCCTCAGTCTGCTTCCTTAACTTCCTTAAGAGAACTGCTGTGCAAAGTTGGATGGAGATTTCACCCTTTTGAGACAGACCTGCCAGAGAACACGTCTCAAACAGGAAGTGAAAAAAGTGAAAAATTGTCTTTTAAAAGATTCCGACCCACTGTGGGAGTTTATATCTTTTGAAATGGAAATTTGCTCCTTCACAAGTCTGAGTGAGTGGTGCACCCTTCTTTATATACCAGAATATCTGGGGCAAAGGGGCATGCAAACTTCACTTGCCAGTTTTCATTGGCCTTTTTTTTATAAAGATTGGCGCTCCCAAGAGCATACCCCTAGTGTCCTCATCGACACAACATTGAGTTACTGACAGAAAAGGAACTGATTATAGTTGCTTAAACACACCGCTCATCCGGGTACTGCAAGTCATTTTGACCAGTTCTACTCAGTTTCTAGTCTTATGTTACATTTAAAAGTGTTACAAATGATTTTGCAACAACAACCCTTACTAAGTATTGGAACCTTATTGTAAAATGTTATAGACAATGTGGAACACAAAAGAGGCAAAACAGCAGAATAATTTGTGCTATACATTGGCAATTTCAGTCATATTTATTGGATTTTGTTTTTGGTATAACAGTGTTCATTTGAGTGATTCATTTCAAAACAAATGTTTCTTTTTTCATGCGCATTGTATTGTTTTATTTGTTCTATTTCACAAATTTGATTATCATTATTAATGTTCTGTGTTTATTCTCAATCTATCGCAATAAAACTTAAAGGCAGAGACTATATTTACATTTGGCAGATGCTTTTATCCAAAGCAATTTAGTGTATTCAAAGTATACATTTTACCACAACCTTTGTGCTGCTAACACATTGCTCACCAATTGAGCTATAGGAACACCAAAATATACAAAGAAAATGCACATTTAAAAGAAAATCTAAATTGTGCTGAATACAAAAATACTAAGCATTAAATACAAATAAGGGGACACACACCATAAAAAATCCCATCAACTGGTTTGAATTGGTGACACTTTGAATACATAGTTCTTCCTCAAGTGTTGTTTGTCATTTGCACAGTTACTCAGTGACACAGTTACAAGGCATTGAAATGGTATGAATTCAAAAGTCAAGAGTCTATATTTAGGCCACCATAAATATATTTGGATGCAAATTATTTTGAATGGTTAATTACTTATAATAAAAGGATCAACACAATGAACACTGTGTTATGCATCATTAATGGCATGTTTTTAATGGCATTATTTATTTTAAATGTAACAAAAAATAAATTAAATTGCTTGCTGAATGCACTTAACTGCACTGCATTCATTTCAGGTGTTTGTATTGTGACTGTTGTATTACATTATTGTTGCAGTAAAAAGTCATTTCATCTGTAAAACATTTCATCAGTACACAATAACCCTTTGAAATAACCCTTGCAAATGCAAATGCTGTGGTGCTTTGCTTGTTATGTTCTCCATGGGTGAATATGTAATTCACAGGACACAGCCCCTTGGTCTTAGTGGGATTCCTTTTCTCTCTGAACAGTTTCTTAACCAGTCTGGGGTGCCAAAACTGTATCGACTACTTCACGTCACAGGGACTCCAGAGTGTTTACCACCTTCAGACTCTTACCATGGAGGTAAAATAAATTGTTCATCTAGGCAACTAATTTTCTACTATAGCTTTGGTAGTTTCACATTTTGTTGATCTCTCTATGCTTTTATCTCACATGAAAATTATTTAAACTCTCAATATTTTAACTTATACATTTAATGTCTATTCATTTGGTATGTTGCTATTTTAATAATTGTTTGTGTGATCAAACATGTTGATATGAACAAAGCACTACAACTTATTGTTGTTCCGTCAGGATCTTGGGGCCCTGAAGATCCCTGAGCAGTTCCGGGTGGTGATCTGGAGGGGCCTGCAAGACATGAAGCAGGGCCATGATTATGGCCAACAACTGATTCGGTCCAGCAGTAACATGGCCACTATGGCCATCGGCCCCGGAGGAGAGCTTCAGAGACAGCGTGTGATGGAAGCCGTGCACTTTAGAGTGCGTCACACTATTACCATCCCAAATCGTGGAGGTTCTGCGGGGGGTGAGGAATGGGCTGACTTTGGTTTTGACATGCCAGACTGCAGGATTCACAAGCACTCAATTAAAGAAGAGTTTGGAGAAAGTGATGTCCGCTAAAAAGTAACGAGGATCCACAAAGCTGTTGTTTTCAGTTTGTATTTCTATACTGTCCATGTTTTATCTTCCTAAAACTGCAATAGACAATTTGTATTGTCTTTTGTCAATTTTTTTCCACAACATAGCACTTTTATATTTGACAACTAATTATTTGAACACTACAAATGTTTTTGCTGAGGCTAAATGAATTCTGGAAAACAATTGCTAGTGCTCTGTATGGGCTCTATGAATTTTTACAATTACATTTCCCAGTCATGAATTAGTTTTGTTTTGTTGTACTGCTAAAAACCAAGAGTTGTAATGTGTAATTTTATTTTTATTTGTGGCTTTGTGCTAATAGTACATAATACAAAACATGACTCATTAACTGGGATTATTCATATTATTAGGACTGTGGGACATCATATTGTAGTTGTACATGGTTAGAACGAGTATATTGTTTAAAAACATTGCCTTATTCATTTTGGCTTGGTGTAAAAAAAAAAAGCAATTGTGTTTGATAATGAGTTATGTATGCTCAAAATAGCAGGAAGTGAATCATACTTTAATTTACTTATTTTTATAATCACAGGTTTATTAAAACCAGATAAAAATTATGAGGGGTGGGTATGGCTAGATGAAAAGGCACTGTGTAATTTGTGAATGGGACTATCATACTGAATCACTTTTAAATTATTGCAATTGGCAGACAGTTTTATTTACTGCAACTTTCATTTTGTTAGTATGTGCATTCTCTGGAAACAAACCTATGACTTTGGCGTTGTTGGCACAATAAAAGAAAGCCAAAGGATATACTATAATTACATTATTTTATCAGTGTCATATAATACCTAATATTCAACATGATAATGACAATAATCAATGTGATTTTGAATGAAAATGAAGTCACAGTACACAAGGATTTAAATGTAACTGAAAGAAAAGTGTAAAGACCTTTAATGTCTTGGTTTTTTTTTTATAAAACAAACATTTTTGAATTTTTGTAAACAGTTTCTACTTAAATGTTGCTTTACACTGGCTTTTAGTGATACTGTTTTAAACTGTTTTTAATCTTTTATATATTTTCTTCTCTTAGATATGATGAGTTGGATCATCAAAAGGTTTGTTTTTTACGTTAAGACTTAAAAGTTCCCCTGTATTATGGTATTGGCCTTGCAGGACAAGGTTTTATTTATCATGATATACTATTACAATATCTATATTTTGCCTTTGTTACATAGTTAACACATGGTAAACACTGTATTGTTTTTATGGTTTCTGTTTTTATTATGCTTTATGAAATAACAAAACTATGACTCACTTGACAGAAGCAAAGGTATTAAAGTGAATTGCTTGAAAACATGTCCAGGTTAGACTTCATCAGAATTTTTCATAAAGAAAATATAGTATATTTTAGGATATTTTTTGCATTGTTACAATTTTCTTGACAATCAAGCAGATTTACCTCCATTCCCATTAACAATGAAATCGATTTAATGGTCCTAAAGCAGCTTATTATTTATGCAAAAATTACTTTTTGTTTCTTTGTTTTGATTTTGAAGTGAAATATGACCCTTTAACAAAATAATCTTTTACTCTTTCAGGGCCCAGTAATTTCATGTACCACTACTAGTACTAAGAAAACGTGCTTTAAACGTTCAAAACTCATTTTTCATAATGTTTTTAGGTTAGAATGGAAGAAAGCAGAAAAGTGTATTTGGCATAAATATTTCTCCAGTCATTAATGTGTACAAATGTATACATAAAGAGGTGTTAAATAAACTGTCCTCTTTTCTTAATAACTAGTTTAGTCATTTATAGAAAGTTTATTTACATGTTCTCGAATCATAGCAAAAAATCTCTACATCAAACAGATCTAAGAGCCATGCTCAGTCTTGAACATTAAAAATTAGATTTGTTGTATGTAGTCATGATACATTTGTAACTTTTAATTCACAAGCAAATGCATCTGTAAACAACTAGTGTTAACCATATTGTTCATTGTTGTTTATGGGATAAGAACAACACTTTTTAAATTGGATGCTATTAAAGGGGTCCCAGATGTTGTTTATCAAAAAAACAAAACGATTTCAAAATTGGCGATGATTGTTGAATGCCATCATAAACATCAAAGCACTTTATGGCTTTAGGATATTGTAAACATTGTTATATATTCACAGTAAATGTCAGTCAGTGTTATGTAATGCTGTGATTTTGACAACTACAGGTTTTAGAAATGTTTTAAGAGTTAATATCTTGTGTTTTCAGCAAAGTAAACTTGTGTCTGTTTTTAAATTTGCCATAACTATGTAAAGTGATTTCCTTAAATAAATACTAAAGTGTGCAGGAAAAGGATTTTTTTGGTAATCATTGTGTTCATTTTGTATGTTGTTAATATTTGGTTTTCATATCTTGTGTTTAACATTTCCATCTTCCACTATATCCAAAAAAGTTATTTTATAATAAAGTTAAAAATAAATTGGTTAAAAGGATGAGAATTTGATTGCCCTTGATATTTTTTCTTTATTTAAAACATTAAAAGCAGTACAACAAATTCTACCTTGACCTAAGTACTTTATAATTTAACATATTTTATTAAAACACAAAAGATTATATTACATTATAAAGAAATTTTATTTTAAAAAATGTCAAAAATAGGCTAAATTGCCTTGATGCGTTTTTCTTTTGATTTTGGAGTGAAATATGAACCTGACTGTGAGTATACATTCTAATACCATGAGTACACTAATGTTTTAATACGAGCAGTTACTAACACTAATAATGTTATACCTAAGAAATTGTAACAATAATATATAATGCACAGCTTAAAGTTAGCAGTAAAAAATTAAAGATAGCGATTGTTATTTTTGTTATTACCTTTGTAATCGATCACACTGAAGTAATTTAATTAATGATGGTGGACGATTTTATGGATCTTATTCTGCACTGTGAACGTACTAAATTCTAAACGGTTGAATGTGATCTGAGTTCGGCTCATCTGGCCTTAAGCGGACGGAAGTACTGACGTGTTCTCAGAGCTGCAGCGCGAGAGTGACACAGCGGCAGAACCGGGTGAGAGAAAAGTATTTTCTTTTAGCTTACGCCTAATATTACCCTTTTAGGCGGCTTGACGCCACGAGTATGTTGATTGTTTGTCTTGTTTTATGTTTCTGTAACAGGCTGGCGATTATGAAACAATACTTTATGTGACAAAATATTAGGGCTAGCAAAGTTTACCTTTTGCTCAAATTGCGTTCGGATTTCCCCGGAAGTGAGTTGTCCAGTTTTCTGCGTGTCATCTGGTCTTTGTAGTTCGTTCTTGATGTTTCGCAGTAGTAACTTGTTTTGCACATCCACTTATAAAAACTACAAGTCGTTTGTTTCCGCTTAGGCCAACCCGTTTCGTAAAGCAGGAAGGGAAGTGTCGTTCAGTATCTGGCCATCGTTGCTTGGTATCAACGCATAAATGTTTGTTCTGAAAACTACACAAACCAGCATGCTCTGCGTTCTACAGAATTACTTCGCTACGGCTAACAAGCTAAATAGCAAATTAGCTATCAAGGTTTGGTCATTAGCGTACGAGTTAGACTGTTAGTTACATAATTATTACATTTATGACGGTAAATTAACATTTGTGAACGTTTAATCGGCAAGGGTTTTTCGGGATAGTTCTCCGCTATGAACAGACATGTACCGGAACTGAAACATGTCCTCTGTATTCATTTGCATGCACTGTCCTGTTTGATTTAGACGTCAGATAAAAAACTATTATCTGCATGAAAGTATACAAGCTCCCCACTCGGAGCACTTTTCTCATATTTAGCACAAAGAAACGTATGGACATCCAGGTCAATTTTAGCATTATATTATGCTGTCACACGAACGCAGTAATTGAAATATTGGGGAATGTGGCTGAGAAACTGGTTTTAGACTACAGCATTTGGGGCTAGCCCTTCTTTCATCTTAGTTTAGGGGATGTTGCTGAGTTGTTTATCTTTGCCCACAAACGCTTTGTTTGGCTATAGGCTACTTATGTTTACATCTGTAGATGAGCAGGAATCAATTTTGGAAACCTGTGATTTGTAATTACAGTATAATCTAAAAAAAAAAAAAAAATCGTAAAGAATATAAATAAAATATCTAAAATGATTAAATAAAATAACTTTTATTAGGCATGTCTAATAAAACTTAAATTCAAAGTACAAATGCCACCAAACAAAATTCTCTGTGTATCATAATTATTTACATCAAATTATTTATGTCAGATTATCTACCACAGTTCTGTGTCTGAATTGTCTGACTTGTACATTTACATTTATGCATTTAGCAAATCCTTGTATCTAAAGCAACTTACATTGAATTTGGGGTATACATTTTATCAGTATCTGTTCCCTGGTAATCAAACCCATGACCTTTGCACTGCTAACACATTTATCTACTAATTGAGCTACAAGAACACCTGTAAATATATGAAACCAGGTGAGAAAAAACATCTTGGTTTCATGTGTAACCCCCATTCCCTGAAGAAGGGAATGAAGACATTGCTTCAATGTTTTGATGCATGGGGTCTCGCTTGGGAGCTCAATCACCTTCGAGTAGTAGAAAAAATGTGCCAATGAACATTGGCCCAAGTCGAAAAAGCCAATGAGCATTGGGCAAAGTAGTTTAGGCCGAGTCTCACCTACTCGGAAGCGGGTATAAAGCCAGCCGCAGCTCACTTTTAATCAGGTTTGTGCTGAGCAGCCAATCAGCGGTGGATCAGGCTTGTGGCAGGTGGGACGTAATGCCTTTGTTCCCTTCTTCGGGGAACAAGAGTTACATATGTAACAGAGACATTCCTATTTAATCATCCATGTTCAACGTTATGTCAATGTAATGACACATGGGCTGACCGTGGGCATGCACACGAATACTGGGCCTGCCAGGCCTACTCGCAGATGAATGTTGGAGGATTATCAATGCAGGGTTTGCCAGCTGGGGAACCACTGCAAAGTAATATAAATGCCTATTTCCCCCATCCAAGGGGGAGGCATTGCAAGGGAAGACACAAGCATGTCCTCCCACTCATCTCCCAGGTCGCAAGATTGTAAGAGGGATGGCCTTGGGGGTTCAGTCTGCGGGCCCCCTTAGGAACCTGATGACCAGATCATGCTTTCTAATGGACTTGCCAGCATTTGCCAGGTGGTGGTAGCGGCCACATTTATTTAGCAAATGCTTTTATTCAAAGCAATTTACAAAAAAAGAGAAGGAGCATTAAACGTATTGTAGGGCTGTGCAATATATATCGAATTTCAATTTTGGCTCCAAACGATCACAAAAACAGTGATATCGACAAAAAGCGATTATTATTAAAATTATTTTATCATATTACGTTCTGCTATTTTGTCATGTGTTCCGAATGACACACGCACTTTTGCCACTACGTGAGATATGATGAATGTCAGTAGGCAGGAGACTATTTTTACATACTGTCCCATGTTCATTCATGTTAACTTTGGATAAAACGCGCATTTTAAGACAGGGAGATGATGATTTACTCGCGCTTCGTCGCGGCTGTGTTGAGTCGGCAGGCGCACCCTATCCGGTCATGCTATAAAGAGCAAAATAGCATTTAATGTTTGAATTTCTGAATTAAAATAATATAATTTGGAAGCCGATACTATCTTCACAAGCTGCTCATTATGACTCAGAATATTAAAGCGCGTCACAGTCTTGTGAGAATAAGATCAGTGACGCAGGTGACAGAGAGCACGCCGATGCGCTACAGGCTCAGCTATAGTCAGAGATGCCAGTGCAGCTGTTTGTGGAATTAAATTCTAAAATAAAGACAGACTGTTTGAACCGGTGATTTCTTTTTTTGCATCTGTTGATGTATTTCATAATTTGATCTGAGATGAAGCAAATACATTTGTGGGGGAATTTCTCACATTATAAGAGTTAAACTTGCGGGAATGGTTTAAATTATGCGCAATCCCACGCCGAAATTCAAGCCCTGCTATCTTATATGGGACATTTGAGTATTTAGTTATTCAGTTATTTTAAGTGAAAGGAAGGGATGAAGGAAAATTTCATGTTCACTGTTTTTTAAAAGCAATAAATGCAATATTTCCAAAGTCAATGAGTAATCGTGTTAAATAATCATGATTTCGATATTAACCAAAATAATCATGATTATTTTTTTCATAATTGAGCAGCCCTAACATATTGTCTTAAGGACCTGAAAGCCAAGTCTTCATAGCTACATTTACAAGTAGAAGTCACATTCTGATGCTAGAGACAGGATGAAGGGTTTGAATAATTTTTTTTTTTTTAATATAAAACAACATTGGAGCATTAGGGATTAGTCAGGTGTGTTTTAAGTTGTTTCTTGAAGAATGTGATGGTCTCAGCAGATCGGGTAGAGACAGGGAGTTTAGGCAAGCATGGCCGGCAGCTCTGAGTCTGACTCGGTGGACCAACCAAAGGGGAAAGTCCCACCATGTCCTCCTATCACAATGAGAGCACAACTGCGAACGCTGCCTCAGTATGCTTCTTGCCCAAGCATGTCACACAGCGATCATGTCCATCAGACGAGGTTGGGAAGCAACCACACCCAGAAACACATGGACGAAAAGACATCTTTGAAAAGACGCTTGTTGTCTGTAGCTTTTTTAGATGCTCTTTAGAAAACCCAGTCTGCCAAAGCGCCCAAGGGAATTGCAGAGAGAGAGAGCTAGGATCACTAATTGCACCACCTTAACCTGCAAAAGCAAAAATATGAATGAAAATGTGTTGTGGCCAGCTTTATATACACGCGTCCCGGTAGGCATGACTTGTTCCGCAAATCCTTTGCTAATGCTCATTGGCTTTTTCCTCTTGGGCCAATGTTAGTTGTCATGTTTTTCTACTAGTCGAAGGTGATGGGCTCTCAAGCGAGGCCCCATACATCAGTATGTTGATGTAACATCCAACATGACTGACTGAAAGGGAACAGCTGTTCTCCATATAAAGTATTTTTAAAATAAAAGTGTACGTTTCCTTTTTCAGTGTACCAGAATTGCCATTTATAATTTGGAACCAGTCCAAAATTTTCTTATGGAATTATATAAAATAAAGGAATCCTACAGGAATGTGTACAGGATATCCGTAATTAAAATATCATAAACTGTAGTTTTTAATGTACCACCCTTTGTGATTTCTATTAACTGTCTCTGTTTACTAATAATATAAATTATAAACGTCATCCTGTATACATACCCTTGAACAGGGATTTTTGTGGACAGGGTTACTTTACTCTTTACTTTGTCTGTCCCTCTTTTGAAAAACAAATGTTATGTTAGGCAAGTTATGCATTTTCATTGGGATTATACAATTCTTTGCATGTTTTTTCTTATACTGAGCATATTGAGGTCAGTCACGTAATAAAAGAGAATCTTTTCTTGTTCAGTTCACAGACAGAATGCCAGAAGGAGACAGTACTGGTGAATCCATCCATGGAAAATCATCAGCGATTGGAAACTTTTTTAAACATCTTGGGCAGGTGCGGCTGTGCTGAATATTAATGCTTAAGCGATATACCAACACAGATTTAGTAACAAAACGATGAAGAACTACAGCATTTTTTCTTGTTGAAAACAGGTTTATCAGTCATGGTTGGATAAGTCAACACCATTCTCAGCAGTCCGATGGGCGGTCACTCTTATTTTAACGGCCATATATATGATCAGAGTATATATTTTACAGGTGAAAATATCTTTTTGTTTATATATATTGTGTTATATATAAAATATATTGTTTGCTCTAGCATCTGTATATAATTGTTGCAAAATATATATATTTTTCTTTGTATTTCATGCGTATATATATGCATATAATTTTATGCATATATAAATTTCATGCATATATATGTATATATATATACACAGTGCTCAGCATAAATGAGTACACCCCACTACATTTGTCAGAAAATCTTTAGTTTGACCTTTCAGAATCAACATTTTCTATGAGATACTRTACTACAAAATACTCCCACAAATGTGGGCCATTGRTTGCAAACAAGATTTGTTAATTTGCACACACAAAAAAGTGATTTTCCTAACAAATTCATTCAAGCCCATGTTGCAAAAATAAGTACACCCCAATTGTAGTCTTAGGAGAAAAGCCACACTTAAGACTACAAAATTCTAATTAACAGGCATTCAACCACAGGTGAGTCTAATGATTCATTTAAGA
>JAZGTK010001604.1:24668-37957 GCA_036877625.1 Ambastaia sidthimunki | reverse complement strand
AGAATGGCCCCCACAGTCACCAGATCTCAACCCAATAGAGCATCTTTGGGATGTGGTGGAACGGGAGCTTCTTGCCCTGGATGTGCATCCCACAAATCTCCATGCTATCCTATCAATATGGGCCAACATTTCTAAAGAATGCTTTCAGCACCTTGTTGAATCAATGCCACGTAGAATTAAGGCAGTTCTGAAGGCGAAAGGGGGTCAAACACCGTATTAGTATGGTGTTCCTAAAAATCCTTTAGGTGAGTGTATGTGCACATACTGTTTTTTATAACAACTCCATGATATTTCTTGTGTTGCTGTTCTTTAAAGATCAGATTTTTTTTTTAACTGATTTCATATAACTTCTCAAACATAAAAACTGATAAACTGAAAACAGGAGTGATCGATTGATTGGTACAGAGTGGAGCTGGAGTTTTAATAAAGAACAGATGTGTGAGGGCTTCTGCTGCTAAAGTTCAGGAAAGATGAAATCAAAACATAACAAATTTGATGTTTATGTAATGTGCTCTGATCTGACATTTCAGATATCAAGTTCACCACACATCACAGTTGTAACCTATTATGTATCATATTATTATTTATTAAATACAAAACAAGTCCATGGTTTTAATTAAATATGAGAAATGGCTGCACGCGCACGCGCACGCACACGCACACACACACACACACACACACACACACACACGACTACATTTATAATAAAGAACTCACCACCACTTTTCCACCAACCCCCTGACTCTTAACTGTGGCACCCAACCACTGGTTGTTCTTACTCTCTCGTTCCAGACTCACTTAAGAAAAGAAAAGACATTTTTCCTGTAATTGTGTTGACTTCATCTCTGAGTTTATCACATAAATACAAATAAAGCACCTTCTGTCTGTTTCATTATTTACTTATTTCTTCACTAAATTCATTACTTTTGTGATGGCTGTATGTGCTTTCAGAAGTTTACAATGTTTTTTAGGAGCAAAGTTATTGGTCTTTGTCTTCCTTGCATTGTATGATACTACAGCAATGAGGTATTTTTTCTAAAAAATGTTTTTGTATTTTGTGTGAGTTTGTGTTTAGCTGAAGAAAGGAAGCTTTATTTATTTGGGATGGTGTGAGGGTAAGTCAATTTCCTCATGTGGGTAAACCGATCTTACCATTTCCATCAATGTCCACTCGTTCACACTTCTCTGGTGTGATTGGGCAGCGATACAAGGCACCAGGGCGGCTGCTGTGTAAATGTCCTGGTCCTCGCGCCTGTGGCGCTCCCACCAATATCCTGCAGAAGAAGAAAGAAAATTCAATTAATAGCTAATGTGATTAATCACATCAGAACATTCAACACACTGACTGGTTCACATAAACTATTTTCGGAGCGATCAATTGATTGGTACAGAATGGAGCTTGAGCTGACGTTTCATTGGAGCAGAGAGTTAACAGGGAATTAACTTATCCCTTATACACATCTAACACAACCTAATGCTTTCCCAGCTATGTTGGGGCAAGGAAGGGAAACACTTTGGACCGGCAGCCAGCCCATCACAAGGCTAACACACAGACATACACATCCACAGACTCAAACTCACAGACAACCCCAGTTCAACCTGATTAGCATGTCTGGACTGTGGGGCAAACTATAATACCTGCATATAACACACTGGAAGCGTGTGTCAACTTTCATTTATCAGATAAACCCAATTGTAAGATAATCATGGTTATATGTTTTGTCAGCTGTTAAAAGTATATTTTTTTACTACCATAACCGTCCATATATAACTACCATATATTAGTATATATCATAAAATATACTAATATATCATTACTATAATAAAACAACATAGACAAACACTGTACGTTGAAGGTTCTGCTACACTGTCTGTGTGAAGGCTCGTAGTGTTGAATGATCTCCAGGGCATCCTACCAAAAAACAGTATTGTTGAAGCTAGAAAAGCATGCCTACTGGTAAAAAACAATTGGACTTGAGGGTGGATTCAGAAGGTTGCTGAATCGATTCCTATGCCGAGTTAGTAACCAAGGTGCCATTAAGCAAGGCACTTAAACCCTAATTGCTCCCTGGGCGCAGCAGTGCTGCCACTGTTCTGGGTGTGTGTTTACATCTTGTAGTGTGTGTTCACTTCTTAATGGTGATGGGTTAAACCCACATTCAGGTATAGAGGTCACATTTCAGGTATAGATTACCATACCTGACAAATATTTCATTTTGTTAAAACAAACAGGTGCTTTAAAAACTATAAGGAATCCACACCCAGAGGCAGAGCAACTAAATTATTATTATAAGATTAAACACCAAGCAGACAATCTAGGACATAATGCAGCACATGGTGGCCAAAACACCATGAGAAAGTCTGCAAAGAAGCAGTGAAACAGCATTTTGCTCTTTTTTGAAACCCCTGATTGCTCCCCGGGCACTGCAGGGATAGCTGCCCACTGCTCCGGGTGTGTGTGTTTGTTCTCGACTTGCAGTGTGTGTTCACTCCTCATGAAGGATGGGTTAAATGCAGAGGTTACATTTCGGTTATGGGTAACCATAACTGATAAAAACATGTCACTCAATTTGTGAATGTGACCTGTTCATGCTCACCTTACAACCTCCATGAATTCCCCCAGTATGAGCACCTCTGGTCTACATTGTAGCCCATAAGCTGTTCTCCGAACTCGTTCCCCAAAAGTATAACAAGGTACTGATATGAATAAACTGTTATGTTTTTCTTTAAATGTTACAAAATACATTAGAGATGCCAACTCCCATAAGGACTCCAAATTATCTTATGATATAGTTGTTGTATGATATCTCTGAATCATCATACAACAACTGACAAATGTAACATATATAGTATTTTTTATGATCATTTTATGGTTGCTTAAAAACGTACACTAATTTTGCTAATTTTTAAAAAATATTACTATCTTAAATTAATATCTTACAACTGTACCTTCTAATATCACCTCCCACACAGACTAATATAGAAACATGCATTTTCTGTAAAGTTGCTTTGAAACGATATGCATTGTGAAAAGCGCTATACAATTAATTACGAAAAATAAAAAACATTACAAAATATACATATTCTCCACCAAATATGTGATTATTCATGAACAAGTTCACTTAAAACTAATGATAGATTAATAAATTAATAATAATAATATAACTAATAATAATAAGATGAATAGATCTATTCTCCACCATTCCCTGTGTAGGGGAAACAAATATTATTCCAAACAAGAAACATTAACAGTTGATAAGGATCAATTAATTATTTGGAAAAATCTTATTGATTAAATCTTGATTAATCAATAAGATTTAATTGATTAAACCTTAATCAGTTGAGGTTCATTGATTTAACATCAGTGATAGCTGCCCACTGCTCCGAGTGTGTGTGCGTTCACAACTTGCCATGTGTGTTCACTCCTCACTAGAGATGGGTTAAATGCAGAGGTCACATTTCGGTTATGGGTAACCATAATTGACAAATACATGTCACTTTCACTTTCAAATGCAACTCATAGATATTAAACACAGATACATGTGATCTTGATTAACAGAGTAGCTCTAAAACATTAATTCAAACATGACAGCTTTTACATAACAAATTTTTTCTGTGAACAGTGTACTGTTTTGAACTAAACTTCAGTTTGTTTTTCTACAAAGCCATTCAATAACAGTAGTATATAATTTAGCACATAACTTCGGGAAATACATCTGAAATTAAATTTAATCTAAGTCAAGGTCAAACTCTCCAACTTGTAAAGAATTTATATATTTTATTTCATAATATATATCTAGCACTTTCATCCATATAATACAAACACAAAGTTTACAGTAAAACTGATTACCTTTTTTGATTACCTAAAATAATGTTTTGTTTGGTTAAGTAAATAATGTTTTGTTTGATAAGTAAATAATATTTCGTAATATTACCAACATCCCACATTTTTGTTTGATGTTATGCATTCTGTTTGTATATTTTCATAGAATGTCAAGGAAAGAAAGCATAAAAAAAACATTCCAATTGTAGCAGACTTCAAATAGCCATCTCCGGACACCACAGAAACACGAATACACCATGGATTTTTCAAACTTTATTTCCTTTTAACAGAGTAGTAGGGCAAAATTAATTAGTACTAGACAATTGAAGCTCTTTTCCCTCATCCCTCCGCTTCCCGCTCGCACATACTATGCATCTGAGCATGTGCGTTCAAAAGAGAAGCGATACCTTTTCTTTCAACATAACATCAATGACCGTTAACATTTAACATGCCGAAAATCATATAAGAATTACATATAACATATGTTGTAACTCTGAACATCATAAAACTCTGGTTGTGTAATTTATATAATACATAAGTGTTTATGTATACAATGAAATTCTCTTTTTGGTGTCCCACTAATTAAAGCCCCACCTACAACAAATCTTAGAAACTCTATGAACATCGAAAATAACATTAATTCCAAGTTTTGCTGAAGTTAACCTATAAATAAAACATATTTGCATATAAAACAAATTAATTTCAGATGTCTCGACAAATCGGCTACACAATTAATTATAAGTGCTACAGTGTTTGTGAGAGACATCCAAGAAAACATCTCAAAATGCACTTTTAAAAACCAAAACTCAGGAAATCAGGAGAACACAAAACGCCATAACAAAATGCAGACATCAAACACAAGGACTGACCAAGATCTGAACAAAACCAGAGAGTATATACACACAAAAGAAGGGAGTTAACTGAACTAGACACAGGTCAGAGTAATTAGGAACCAAGAAAAGGAGAAAGGGGCTAATTAACTAAACAAGAACTAAACAATAATTAAATTAACCAGAGGAACAGAAGGAAACAAAAAAACATGGCAAACTGAACCTAAATGTGACATTACTCTTTCTTCCCCAAAGGCACGTCCTTGCGCCGTAACTGAAACTATACCTAAGTGGTGGGAGAGAAGGCAAAAACAGAAACAGAGGGGAGGTGGGCGTTGACTGAACTGGGAAGGCCAGCCAAGAGGAGCGTCAGGGTGAAGCGTCTCGTGATTTTCTCCATATGTCTAAGGCACGGATACACCGTCTCGTGACCTTGATCATGCAGAACTTGGTCTTGAGCCACCACTGTAGGGGCCTTATGTGAAAAAAAGTAAAAGTGAAAGTGACATGTATTTGTCAGTTATGGTTACCCATAACCGAAATGTGACCTCTGCTCGTGAGGAGTGAACACACACTGCAAGTTGTAAACAAACACACACACCCGGAGCAGTGGGCCGCTATCCTGCATATTGAATGCAGAACTGAAGTCAAGGAACAGCATTCTGACATGTGTATTATAACTGTTCAGGTGGCTTAGGGCAGAGTGGAGTGTTGTAGCAATTGCGTCTTCTGTTTTTTTTTTTTTTCTATAGAGACAGCAAACTGGTCTGGGTCCAAAGTAACAGAGACAGAATTTAAGGTAGGACAAAACCAGTCTCTCAAAGCACTTGGCAATGATAAGAGTGAGTGCGAAGTCATTAAGGCCCAAGGCAGTGGAGTGCTTTAGTACTGGCACAATGGTGGAGGTTATAAAAATAGTGGGGACAGCAGCTCCGCACAGGCACTAAGCATGTGCCCAGGTATACTATCAGGGCCAGCAGCCTTCCATGAATCCATCCTGCTCAAAGTGGAGCAAACATCTGAAAGTGTGAGAAGCAGATCATAAGATGGGAGTTTCACTTTGTGTGAGACCTCCAGAACTTCAACAAATGGCTGGTTGGAACTGTAATGCGCTTCTTCTGGAACTTGTAAAGTCACAATGTCCCTAATTTAAATAATCCCCACCCACAGAATATGTAAGGGCGGACTTAATGGTTTCGGGGCCCAAAGCAATTTCCGGTATGAGGCCCCAACAAACGAACTATATGCCTTTTCACTTTTGTAACCCTTAATTTCAGTCTCTCGCTCTTTCTCTTACAAAGCACTTAACATTTTTTCTAGACCCCAAGTTAAAGTGACAGGGTGAAAATATAATACACTCACTTAGATAGGTGTTGAGATAGGTGTTGAGATAATACACTCACTTAGAGGTGTTGCAATAATGTAAATATTTTGAAAAATGTGTTTTTCTAAATACACTGCTCAAAAAAATAAAGGGAACACTTAAACAACACAATGTAACACCAAGTCAATCACACTTCTGTGAAATCAAACTGCCCACTTAGGAAGCAACACTGATTGACAATCAATTTCACATGCTGTTGTGCAAATGGAATAGACAACAGGTGGAAATTATACGCAATTAGCAAGACACCCCCAATAAAGGAGTGGTTCTGCAGGTGGTGACCACAGACCACTTCTCAGTTCCTATGCCTTCTGGCTGATGTTTTGGTCACTTTTGAATGCTGGCAGTGCTTTCACTCTAGTGGTAGCATGACACAGAGTCTACAACCCATACAAGTGGCTCAGGTAGTGCAGCTCATCCAGGATGGCACATTCATGCGAGCTGTGGCAAGAAGGTTTACTGTGTCTGTCAGCGTAGTGTCCAGAGCATGGAGGCGCTACCAGGAGACAGGCTAGTACATCAGGAGACGTGGAGGAGGCCATAGGAGGGCAACAACCCAGCAGCAGGACCGCTACCTCCACCTTTGTGCAAGGAGGAACAGGAGGAGCACTGCCAGAGCCCTTAAAAATGACCTCCAGCAGGCCACAAATGTGCATGTGTCTGCTCAAACAGTCAGAAACAGACTCCATGAGGGTGGTATGAGGGCCCGACGTCTACAGGTGGGGGTTGTGCTTACAGCCCAACACCGTGCAGGACGTTTGGCATTTGCCAGAGAACACCAAGATTGACAAATTCGCCACTGGCGCCCTGTGCTCTTCACAGATGAAAGCAGGTTCACACTGAGCACATGTGACAGACGTGACAGAGTCTGGAGATGCCGTGGAGAACGTTCTGCTGCCTGCAACATCCTCCAGCATGACCAGTTTGGCAGTGGGTCAGTAATGGTGTGGGGTGGCATTTCTCTGGAGGGCTGCACAGCCCTCCATGTGCTCGCCAAAGGTAGCCTGACTGCAATTAGGTACCGAGATGAGATCCTCAGACCCCTTGTGAGACCATTACATCAAAGTTGGATCAGCCTGTAGTGTGTTTTTCCACTTCAATTTTGAGTGTGACTCCAAATCCAGACCTCCATGGGTTAATAAAGTTGATTTCCATTGATAATTTTTTGTGTGATTTTGTTGTCAGCACATTCAACTATGTAAAGAACAAAGTATTTAATAAGAATATTTCATTTATTCAGATCTAGGATGTGTTATTTTAGTGTTCCCTTTATTTTTCTGAGCAGTGTATTTTATACAATATAAAATATAACACCTTTTACCATCCTATAAAAAAGAACAGTTTTAAAACAGCAGTTTATACAAGACAAAATTATCTTCTTAACCAAAAAAACTAAAAAAGTAACTTAAAACTTTGCAAGAGTCCAAAGCCAAAGAATACAATTTGACTTTGTCTTTTTCATATGCCTCCAGAACACTGAATATATAACACGAGTCATCTGTCCTTTTAAAGTCTGGGATGGTGTATTTTTAGTGTCACATTTGTTATTATTCTTAGGTATTCATTATTTTTATTCTAATTTTTTTATTCTAAAGACTGTCATCCTGTTGGCTTGCTTACTGAGAGACTACTGACATTTAACGTAGCTTAGGGTTTTGTAAACTGTTAACATTGCTTCTAGAATAATGATAAAGAGAAGTAAATAAGTTATACATATTTTTGTGGCCACTGTATATTTAACAAGCTTAAAGACAGCTTGAGGTTTAAGATAGAATGTGATGGAACTGGTTTTGACCTTGTTGTTGTATTGTGGTGCCTGGACACGGTTCAAGAGCTCTGAAAACTTTGGAACTCATTAGCATAATAAAGACTCAATGTGAACAGCATCTAAATAGGGAACAATGAGACTGACAAGATCTGTGGGGTCACTGTGCAGGCTTATAGCAGTGCAGTGTGATGTCAGTGTGGTTGGGTTTGACTTTATTACAGACTATAACTGGAAGTTGCTCTTACAGGAGTATAAATAGAGTACAGACACAGTATCAGCATGTCAGACAACATCACATGACTTAATCGATCAATTCTGTCCACATCTGCATTTACTGTCTTCACACAAAGAAGGCGGATGTGAGCATTCTCATTATGCACTGCAAATACAATTGGGAATTTACAAGGTATCTAACTACTTAGTGAGCAGTTACATATAAAAATGCAGTACAATAAACATGGCAATAGACAGATTTCTCCTGGTTAACTTGTGTACTAATCTAGCTCATACTAATTTTGGCATTGCGTACAACAAATTCTTTTTTTGTTATATTCCTTATTTGTAAGTTGCTCTGAATGAAAGTGTCTCCTACATGAATAAACAAAGGTTTGGTTGTAAAATGTGACCATATCTGCGTCAGATCTTAAAATTAATCATTTCTGCCTTGGGACTGAACTAAAAGTGAGTTTAAAGTGAGTCATTAAACTCTAAACGTGGTTTTAACACTGTCTTGCTTAAAAGGAATCTTGTAACCTTATAGCTCACTGACACAAACATACACAAGCTACTTTTAGATGCTGGAGACAGACGGGCACCACACTAGTACACCTCTAGCTCCAGTGGACACACTGAGCAAAACTGTGCAACCTTTAGAGTGATACAAACTCACAACTCAACCAGTCAATGGGTTATATGAACTACTTCAGAGACTTCAAGGGGTCTTGGATATTTGGACTAATTCAGGGTCAAACTCCAGGGACCATCACACACCCATCAGACGTATGTTTTTCACATATGACCTACTCTTACGTTCAAAAGCTTCTGAACAGAGAGAACAGAATGCAAGGACTTTCTCTCAGACGTCTCTTCTATAAATGCATTGTTTTCTACAGCACTACCTCTAAACAACCTCTAAAATTAAAAGTCATCCTCAACTTTATCTGGACAGCTAGCCCCATCACTAATCTGTGACACACTCATTACAGGCATGTCCCTCTAGATGCAGATTCCTAATGATTTCCATTTAAAACAGGGCTTACAGGGTACTACACAGCCACAAACGAAAGTGTAATTATTCTGAGGTCATTTACCTCACAGTTCCTGGAACTACTGTGACCATGTGACTTATAGAAGGTAACTGTTTCATTGTTAGCATAAGTCAGGTCCATCAGTCAGCATCTATTTGTATATTTACATTAATTTTAACATATTTGGTAAATTTCCCGGAGGTTTATATTTTCTTGTACAAATGCAGTCGATTTGTGTTAATATTATTATGACATCACATATATTTAATATAATTAACTCTCCATGCAATCAATGGAGCTGTTTATGTGTAAATATATTCTACAGAACATATGTGCAAAACTAGCACAATGTTACGATTGCGTGTCACCAGCTTGTCGATATATTCTATACAAACTTAGTAAAGCTATAGCACACCTCTCAACAAGAATATCTACATTATTTATGTTTGTAACACACACACACCTCATCTCACCAGTGGTGACTGCCTTAGCAAATGCGGCTTACTGTTATACATTAACCTTTAAATGTACCTTTAGAAATCTGCTGTCATTTAGTGAATGTCATTTAGTGAACATCATTAACAAATTGATCTCTAAATACAAAATCATTTAGCATGAAAACTTATTTTGACACACATAAACAACTTTCATGAATACAGCTGTGTGATGTATACACAGTCTTTTCAGCAGTAGGATTCGTTTATTCGTTTATTTATACTGTCCGCTATACTAGATATCGACCATTCCCGTTTATTGGCACTTAACTGTAGTCAGTATGTGTGTGGACGCGATCACTCACCAGCTGTGAATTTCAGGTGAAAGCTGCTGGTGTAACGCTAAAGAAAAGCCAAAGAAACTTCCCTCCTCCCCGTCTTTGATCAGGATGCTCGTGGCGTCTAGGTTAAAAGCTGAGATGTGTAAGAACAGAGTCTGCAGGATCCAGCAGAGTCCAGTCCAACGACCCAGAGACATGACAACGTTTAGCAGTCCACCACAACACACAAAGTCCCGGAGCAAACCGGTTACATATATAAATCAATGTTGTTAATGTTTTATTCTGTTTGTGTTGTGTTCTCCTCAGTGGGCGTGTGGTCCGTTTGCTGTTGCTAGTGTGAAATCGACTACAATCCTGAGAATGTGTGTCGATAGACTGAACAAGTGCACACATAGACGAGCCAGGAATAGACCCCATCCCAGACCCCCCCCCCCCAACACCCCAGCTGACATCATCACTCAGCGATCCATGGCACATTGATCAAGATGGTTGATCATTTCACTAAACACAGAGAAATAAAAGCATACATAGATCTCTGTTATTTAATGACGAATGTGAAGTTTAACAGGTGAAAACACAGCCTGTTTAATTCTCTATAACACAAACCTGAATATTCAACATGAACTTGATGTTTTTCTGATCCAGTGAAAACACACTGAAACTATTCAGCCCTAAAGAGATTTAAAGGCAGCAATAAATGAGTTGTGTGTGAAGACCAGACCCGAATCTGAGCTGTTACTAAAAACTGTTTGATGTGTGCCTCATGGATAAAAATGACTGAAGGTTTTGAGAGGGTAATAAAATGCATTGTTTACTAAATTAATCATTACATTATTTAGATTATTAGTAAAAAAAATGACTTACATATATTTAATATAGATATGACCTTACAACAATTAGAACAGTACACAAGTTTCATGCACAGGTTACATTTACACATCACATTGTTCACAGTGTTCAAACTAAAGAAGTCATAAAATAAGGAGTTATGAGTTAAAGTAGAAAATTTCTTCAGCAGAAATGTAATACAGAAATTACTGGTTGATACAGAGAGTGAGAGAGTTCAGTGCTTCTATATAAGCTGAGTCTGTCATTGTTGTGACATTTGGCCACAGCTGTTTATTATGGAGTCACAGAATCACCTCTCTTCCTCTCTGGCCTTATGCAACTGTCAGTCAAGATCTCCAAGGGCCTAAAACGTTTCCCCCTTATTTTTAGATTCAAAACACAAAAAGAACACATTTTTTTACAACACACATAGCGTGTTCACACATTGTGTCATTTGTTTTAGACACAAATAGAGGTTTATCGCATTCACTGTTACCATTTAATGACTGTCAGATACTGCACACAAAACTAGAAAGTAAAGTTTGAGGACTAGTGTTATGTTGACTTAACAAAGCTTGGCCTGAAAGCCTTAAAATAGTCCAAAATACTTTAGGTTTGGCATTCTCTAACATGATGGTAACCAGTTTAAAATGACTTAACCCAAAGGTCACAGGTTCGATTACTACTGCCGGCAGAAAATGATTGAGGTGCCCTTGAGCAAGGCATATTTCCCCCAGATGCTTCCTAGGCGGTGCTGTGCTGGCCACAAATTGCACAGTGTATGTTTACTCCTCACCTGTATGGTTTAAATGTACAGGTCATATTTCAGGTATGGGTTGACAAATATTTCACTTGTTTCACATGTTTTAATATGACACTAGCAATATGGCCCAAGCTCTACGGCACCATCGCCACCTGGTGCTTCTCAGAAAATGATGCATAGTTGTCACATGCATTTAATTCCAAAAATAACTGAGCTAAGTCTTTTGTGAGTGACAGACTTCCTGCTGCCAGTTGGTGGCAATATAACTGTGACTTAAAATAGTCACATCATTGTGATAAACCCACAACACCAAACATATTTACCAAGGTTGATGTAAATCACGGAATACATGCAGAAGATATGAGACACTTCCAGTTCCTTTTATTGCCATAAATGGATTGCCTCACTTTGGCAACACCGTTCAAGATATTAACAATCCATTTACAGATTAGCATTTTAAATCTCACTTTTTTCTGACCAAGTAATAAGCAACTTATTTTAAAGGACACTTTTAAATGCTGTTTTAGTGGACATACTTTCTTCTGCCAGTTTGTACACTATGACTGTGACTCACAATAGCCACCTCTATGTCATCAGTCCCTAGGACCAAACATACAGCTCAAGTTTCACCAAAATCACTCAATGCACACAGAAGATATGAGCCATTTCCTGTTTCTATTTTTGCCACAGACTTATTGCATTGTCATGGTTACATCTTTCGAGATATCAAAAAACCCTTTGCAATTTAGCATCTTCAATGTTTTGGCATTATATTTGCCAAATTTGGTAACAACCCATAAATCCCCTAGGAAGAGTATTTAAAAATTCTAAAGTGTGGAATTGTTTAAAAATCCACATACAATCCAAAATGGCCTGTTGGGTGGAGATATTGTGTAATTTTTAAAGTTGTCAGACTTGATGAGAACAATACATGTACCAGGTTTGGTGACTATAGGTAAAACTAACCCTATAAATTTAGTCAAAAGGGGGTGCTACATAGCCCTCCCACAACACCCATCTCCAAGCTTTAGCCCACGCCGGCCAGTATGATGTGTGTGCCAGATTTCATGCCATTTCAAGCACGTTAAGGACCTCAAATACACCTGAATGTGGTTTTAAAGTTTGATGTTACCATGGCAACATAATTTAAGATATTTTTCAATTCAATTTTATTTATATAAAATTATTGTATTTTAAAATTATATATATTATTTATATAGCACTTTTTACAATGTTTGCTTTAAAGCAGCTTTACACATAATACTGAGATATATTTAAAAAAATAAGATATCACACAGGTATCATACAGGTGCTTGCACACAGCTCAACTGGTAGAGCATTGGTTCGATCCCAGGGAACACAAGTACTGATAAAAATGTATACCTTGCATTCACTGTAAGTAGCTTTGGATAAACACATCTGCCAAATGAATAGATGTAAATATATCCATCATTTTTTTTGATATTTTAAATATATCTCAGTATTATGTGTAAAGCTGCTTTGAAGCAAACATTGTAAAAAGCGCTATATAAATAATGCTACTGGGTGCTACTGAGCCCCCCCCTCTCTGCCCATGTGCCAGCCTTTGCCAAGCACTAATGGAAAATGGTTTGTTTCTGAACATGTTAGGGGATCAAAAATATTACACAAACAATAGCGCTCTTTGCACGTTCAGTGCTTGGACCCTAATAGTAATAATAATCTAAAGGAAAACAATAGGGCCCTTCGCACTTCTAGAGGCAGCTGAGATATAGTGCCTCCCAATGGCCACACCGAGGTCGGACTTCAGCAGCTTGTCACCTGCCTGTCCCACGCATGCAAGGAGTTTGGACTGACCATCAGCCTGAGGAAGACAAACATCATGGCTCAGG